>JADANK010000909.1:0-11716 GCA_021292215.1 Lophura nycthemera
CCCCCACCCCCCCACAAAGGGGCATCTGCCCCCCCCCCCACGGGTCAGATCTGCCCCCCAACCCACCCCATTAAAGATCCCAAGAAAGTCAGACCTCAGACCCCCCCCCCCACCCAGCAGCCCCCCCCCACCCTTAGGGGTCACTCGCCCCCCCCCCCTCCCCACCCTAGGGCTCAGATCTGTCCCCCAACCCACCCCATAGAGATCCCAAGGAATCAGACCTCACCCCCCCCCCCCAGCAGCACCTTCCCCCCCAACCCATAGGGCTCAGATCTGCCCCCCCCACCCTAGTGCTCAGATCTGCCCCCCAACCCACCCCATAAGGACCCCAAGAAGTTCAGACCTCAGACCCCCCCACCACCCACAGGGGTCCATCTGCCCCCAACCCCCCCAAAATCCCAAAAAAATCACCCCCCCCCCCCCCAAGAAGCACCCCCCACCCATAGGGGTCAAAATCTGCCCCCCCCACCCCCACCCCACCCCACAGGGATCCCACAAGGATCCGATCCCACACCCCATAGGGGCTCAGATCTGCCCCCCAAACCCACCCCATAAGGACCCCAGAAACGTCAGACCTCAGACCCCCCCCCCAGGGATCAGATCTGCATCCCCCCCCCCCACAACAGGGGTCGATCTGCCCCCCCCCCCCCCCCCACCCACAGGGGTCAGATCTGCCCCCCCCACCCACAGGGGTCAGATCTGCCCCCCCCCACCCCCCCAGCTCAATGCCCCCCCCCCCAAATCACCCCCAACCCCCCAGCCTCAACCCCCCCCCCCCCCCCAAGCAACCCCCCCCCCACCCATCACCGCCCCCCCCCCCCACCCCGGGTTCTGACCTTCAGGGCCCTGGCGGTGTAGGGCTCCATGACCCTCCTCAGATCCAGGCTCAGCTGCCTGACGTTCCGCCCCACGCGGCCGCGGTGGAACACGAAGGAATGGGGGACGGCCCCGAAATCCTCCTGAGCCCGCAGCAGGGCGGCCGAGCGCTGCTTCTTCTGGTTCTTACTCTGCCAGGACCCAAAAGGAGGGGCAGAATTTGGGGGGGGGTGTTGGGGGGGGGGTGGGTGACCCTTCCAGGACCTTCAGCCGGGGCCCCACGTGGTGCCGCTGCTCCTCAGACCCCAAAAGTTCGCAAGTTTGGGTTCGGTTCCTTCCCTCGGCCCCAATTCTGGGTCCTGATCCATTCTGGTTCTACAGATCAGGTTCCAGATCCCTTCCTGATTCCAGGTCTTCTCCTGGTTCCAGACCCTTTCGGTTCCGGATCCCCTCTGGTTCCCCCCCAGTCTGTGAAGTTTGGGTCCGGTTCCTTCCCTGACCCCCAAGCTCTGGCTCCAGACCTACTCCAGTTCTAGAACTCCACTTCCAGGTCCCTTCCTGGTTCCAGATCCATTCCAGAATCAAAGTCTCCAGACTCCCCCCCCAGTTGTGGAATTTGGCTTTGGTTCCTTCTCTGGGTTCTGGGTCCAGATCCCTTCTGCTTCTAGAGATCAGGTTCCAGATCCCTTCCTGATTCCAGATCTTCTCCTGGTTCCAGACCCTTTCGGTTCCGGATCCCTTCTGGTTTCCCCTCAGTCTGTGAACTTTGGGTTCGGTTCCTTCCCTCGGCCCCAATTCTGGGTCCTGATCCATTCTGGTTCTAGAGATCAGGTTCCAGATCTTTTCCTGAGTCCAAATCCATTCCAGAATCAAAGTCTCCAGACCCCCCCCCAGGTTGTGGAATTTGGCTTTGGTTCCTTCCCTGGGTTCTGGGTCCAGATCCCTTCTGGTTCTAGAGATCAGGTTCCAGATCCCTTCCTGATTCCAGATCTTCTACTGGTTCCAGACCCTTTTGGTTCCGGATCCCCTCTGGTTCCCCCCCAGTCTGTGAGCTTTGGGTCCGGTTCCTTCCCTCAGCCCCAATTCTGGGTCCTGATCCATTCTGGTTCTAGAGATCAGGTTCCAGATCCCTTCCTGCTTCCAGATCCATTCCAGATCAAAGTCTCCAGTCCCATCCCCCCAGTTGTGGAATTTGGCTTTGGTTCCTTCTCTGGGTTCTGGGTCCAGATCCCTTCTGGTTCCAGAGATCAGGTTCCAGATCCCTTCCCGATTCCAGATCTTCTCCTGGTTCCACACCCTTTTGGTTCTGGATCCCCTCTGGTTCCCCCCCCCTCTGTGAAGTTTGGGTCCGGTTCCTTCCCTGACTCCCAAGCTCTGGTTCCAGACCTACTCACGTTCCAGATCCCTTCCTGGTTCCAGATCCATTCCAGAATCAAAATCTCCAGCCTCCCCCCCTCCCCCCCCCCCAGCTCCAGTTGTGGAATTTGCCTTTGGTTCCTTCCCCGACCCCCAAGTCCTGGTTCCGGATCCAATCCGCTTCTAGAGCTCCGGTTCGAGATCCCTTACCGGGTCCAGAACCCCTCCGACCCCCCCATCCCCCCCCCACCTCTGTGCCATTTGGTTTCGGTTCCCTCCCCAACCCCGGAGCTCCAGGCCCGGTTTTTTCCCCCCTCCCCCCCCCCCCCAGCCTGGATCCCCCGGCCCGGTTCGTTCCCTCACCTCGAAACCCCCGGCCCGGTTCGTCCCCCCCCCCCCCACATCCCCCACCCCCCGCCCGCAGCCCCGCTCCCTACTTTGCTCGGCCGCCCCATTTTCTCCCTCCTCCTCTTCCAGCACCACGCGGCCGCAGTCACTTCCGGCGCTTCTACTTCCGCCGCCTCTACTTCCTCTACGTTACTTCCGCCGCGCCTATTCCCGCCCCCCAGTTCTCCTCCGTTGCCATGGAGACGCGGCCTACACTTCCGGAGACGCGGCCTACACTTCCGGAAACGACCGGAAGCGCCTCACCTCGCGCCCCTCCTTACCCCCCCCCCCCCAAAAAATAATTCACCACACGACCCCCCCCCCCCCTCTGCCCCCCCCCACAACGCGTTCTGTGCGGACAATCAGTGGAACAAAGCATTTAATGGAACCCCCCCTTCATCCCAGAGCCCCCCCCCCCAAATAAATGAACCCTTCAGAACCCCCCAAATCCAACTGACCCCCTCCCCCAAAAAATAAACTCCCCCCCCTCGCTCGTCCCCCCGTTTCTCCATTCATTCAGCCCTCAGCCAACGGCCCCAACTGGGGGGGGGGGAGGGGGGTAACGTGACTCCAACCCCCCCATTCATCTCCAGTGGGGGAGGGGAGGGCATCACGTGACCCCCCTCCCCCCCCCTCCCACGTTCCATTCACCCCCAATTATTGGGGGAGGGGGGCACACAAACACTACCACGTGACACCCCCCCCCACCTCCCTCCATTCATCTCCAATTAAAGGGGGGGGGGAGGGGAACAGCCACGTGACCGCTCCCCCCACCCCCCCCATTCACCCCCAATTATTTGGGGGGGGGGACCACCACGTGACTACCGCCCCCCCCAACCCCCTCCCCATTCATCCCCAATGGAGGGGGGGAAAACCACGTGACCTTCCTCCCCCCCCCTCAATTAACCCCCAGTTAAATGGGGGGGAGGGGAAAGACAGCACCACGTGACCACCCCCCCACCCCCCCATTCATCCCCAATGAGGGGCAAACCACGTGACCTCCCACCCCCATTCATCCCAATTTTTTTGGGGGGGGGATGGGGGGGAGGGGGAAGACACCACCACGTGACCACCCCCCCCCCACCTCCACCCCCCCCCCCGCCCCATTCGTCCCCACTGGAGGGGGGCAAACCACGTGACCTCCCCTCACCCCCTAATTAACCCCCAATTAAAGGGGGGGGGCTGGGGGGAAGGAGACACCACCACGTGACCGCCCCCCACCCCCACCCCCATTCATCCCCAACGGAGGGGGGAAAACCACGTGACCTCCCCCCCCATTCATCCCAATTATTTTTGGGGGGGGGGATGGGGGGGAGGGGGAAGACACCACCACGTGACCGCCCCCCCAACACCCCCCCCCCCGCCCCATTCGTCCCCAATGGAGGGGAGCAAACCACGTGACCTCCCCTCACCCCCTAATTAACCCCCAATTAAATGGGAGGTGGGGGGGGGGCGCATTGGAACTGCCCACCCCCTCAGACCTCCCAGCCGCAAGGGGGCGCTCGATCAAACGGGGGCGACGCTCTGGCGGCAGCAGCCGCACGTGATGCAACGCAGCGCCGCCATTAAAGCCCGGAGCGGAGCGGCCCGGCGGTGCAGCAGGGCGTGCATGGCGCGAATCGACAGCGCCCCCTGGCTGTCGGCGGAGTGAAGCGCCAACAGCGGGGCGTAACGGGGGTTCGTCTGAAAGCGGAGCGGCGGCCGGGGGGAGGAAATGACGGAGAGAACGGCCTGGGGGGGCACGGGGGGGGTCCGAGGGGCGGAGGGAAAGGGGAAGGGGGGGCACGGGGGGGGGCACGGGGGGCATAATGGGGGTCAATGGGGGGTATGGGGGGTTAATGGGGATGGGGGCACGAGGGGGGGCCTCAAGGGGGGGGCAGTGGGGATGGGGGGGCAGGAGGGGGGGCACAAAGGCCATAATGGGGGTCAATGGGGGGGTTAATGGGGATGGGGGGGATATGGGGGGGTCTCAAGGGGGGGGGAAATGAGGATGGAGGGTATATGGGGGGGTCACAAGGGGGGGCAATGGGGTTGGGGGCACAAGGGGGGGGACGAGGGGCTAATGGGGGTCATGGGGGTATGGGGGGGTTAATGGGGATGGGGGGATATGGGGGGGTCTCAAGCGGGGGGGGGGGCAATGGGGGTTGGGGGAGAGGGGGGGTCCCAAGGGGGGGCAATGGGGTTGGGGGGGATACAGGGGGGGTCATGAGGGGCGGAGGGAAAGGGGAAGGGGGATGAGGGGGGGGGTCGCGGGGGGCATAATGGGGGTCAATGGGGGTATGGGGGGTTAGGGTATGGATGGGGGGATATGGGGGGGTCTCAAGGGGGGGGCAATGGGGATGGGACACAAGGGGGGTCTCAAGGGGGGGTCTCAAGGGGGGGTAATGGGGATGGGGGCACGAGGGGGGCCACGAGGGGGGGTCAGGAGGGGCATAATGGGGGTCAATAGGGGGTTAATGGGGATGGGGGCAGAAGGGGGGTCACAAGGGGGGGGGCAATGGGGATGGGGGGGCACGAGCGGGGGGCACGAGGAGCATAATGGGGGTCATAGGGTTATGGGGGGGTTATGGGGATGGGGGGATATGGGGGGGTCCCAAGGGAGGGCAATGGGGTGTGGGGGGATATGGGGGGGTCACAAGGGGGCATGGGGATGGGGGGGTCTCAAGGGGGGGCAATGGGGTTGAATGGGTATGGGGGGGTCACAAGGGGGGGCAATGGGGATGGGGGGGATATGGGGGGGTCACAAGGGGGGCAATGGGGTTGAGGGGGATATGGGGGGGTCACAAGGGGGGGGGCAATGGGTTGGGGGCACAAGGGGGGGCACGAGGAGCATAATGGGGGTCAATGGGGGTATGGGGGGGTTAATGGGGATGGGGGGATATGGGGGGGTCTCAAGGGGGGGGGGGCATGGGTTGGGGGCATGAGGGGGGGTCACAAGGTGGGCAATGGGTTGGGGGATATGGGGGGGCTCAAAGGGGGGCAATGGGTTTTTTGGGGAATGGGGGGGTCCCAAGGGGGGGCAATGGGGTTGAGGGGGATTGGGGGTCCCAAGGGGGGGCAATGGGGTTGGGGGGGATATGGGGGGTCCCAAGGGGGGGCAATGGGGTTGGGGGGGATATAGGGGGGGTTCACGGGGGGATATGGGGGGGTCACAAAGGGGGGGCAATGGGGATGGGCGGGGCACGAGGGGGGGCCAACGAGGGGCATAATGGGGGGTCAACGGGGGTGTGGGGGGGGTTAATGGGGATGGGGGGGATATGGGGGGGTCTCAAAGGGGGGGGCAATGAGGATGGGGGGCACGAGGGGGGGGCACGAGGGGGGACATGAGGGGGGGGGTCACGGGGGGCATAATGGGGTGTCAATGGGGGTATGGGGGGGTTAATGGGGATGGGGGGGATATGGGGGGGGTTCTCAAGGGGGGGGGCAATGAGGATGGGGGGACGACGAGGGGGGGCACGAGGGGGGGACATGAGGGGGGGTCACGGGGGGCATAATGGGGGTCAATGGGGGTATGGGGGGGTTAATGGGGATGGGGGGGATATGGGGGGGGGTCTCAAGGGGGGGCAATGGGGATGGGGCCACAGAGGGGGCTCAGGGGGGGGCCACGAGGGGCATCATGGGGTCAATGGGGGGTTAATGGGGATGGGGGGAATGGGAGGGTCCCAAGGGGGGGGGCAAACGGGGATGGGGGGGATATGGGGGGGGGTCACGGAAGGGCAAGGGGGTTGGGGGCACGAGGGGAGGGTCTCAAGGGGGGGGGCAAAGAGGATGGGGGCAGAAGGGGGGGTCTCAAGGTGGGGGCAATGGGGATGGGGGCACAAGGGGGGGTCACAAGGGGGGGCAATGGGGTTGGAGGGGATTATGGGGGGGTGTCACAAGGGGGGGGTAATGGGGCTGGGGGGGATATGGGGGGCGTCTCAAGGTGGGGGGCAATGGGGTTGGGGGCACAAGGGGGGGCACGAGGGACATAATGGGGATCAATGGGGGTATGGGGGGGGTTAATGGGGATGGGGGGATACGGGAGGGTCCCAAGGGGGGGGCAACGGGGATGGGGGTCCCCCCCCCCCCCCCCCCACGCCCCCCCCCCACCTCGGCCACCTCGTCGGGGCTCTGTGCCATGGCGCGGAAGACGCTGCGTGCGGCCGGCAGGTAGCAGCTCCGGAACAGCCGCAGCGTCTCCGGGTCGGTGCCGGGGAACTCGGCCGCCTCCGCCGCCTCCAGCAGCTGCCGCTCCAGCGCCGTGTGAACCGGGCCGGGCTGCACCAGCGTCACCCTGCAGCGACGGGACCGCGGGGATCCAACGGGATCCGGAGGGATCCATAGGGACCATAGGGATCCATAGGGATCCATGCAGAGCCATAGGGACACATAGGGATCCATAGGGACCGTAAGGATCCATGCAGAGCCATAGGGACACACAGGGATCCATAGGGACCGTAAGGATCCATGCAGAGCCATAGGGACACATAGGGACACACAGGGATCCATAGGGACCACGGGGATCCATAGGGACCATAGGGACATGTAGGGATCCATAGGGACCACAGGGATCCATAGGGACACGTAGGGGCACATAGGGACCATAGGGACTATAGGGACACATAGGGATCCATAGGGACACGTAAGGATCCATAGGGACACATAAGGACCATACGGACCCATAGGGACCATAGGGACACATAGGAACACATAGGGACCACGGGGACCCATAGGGACCGTAAGGATCCATGCAGAGCCATAGGGACACATAGGGACACATAGGGATCCACGCAGAGCCTTAGGGACCACAGGGATCCATAGGGACCGTAAGGATCCATGCAGAGCCATAGGGACACATAGGGACCATAGGGACATGTAGGGATCCATAGGGACCACAGGGATCCATAGAAACACGTAGGGACACATAGGGACCATAGGGACTCATAGGGACACATAGGGATCCATAGGGACACATAGGGACTCATAGGGACACATAGGGATCCATAGGGACCACAGGGATGCATAGGGACACATAGGGATCCATGCAGAGCCATAGGGACCATAGGGATCCATAGGGACACGTAGGGACCATAGGGACACATAGGGACTCATAGGGACACATAGGGATCCATAGGGACACGTAAGGATCCATAGGGACACATAAGGACCATAGGGACCCATAGGGACCATAGGGACTATAGGGACACATAGGGATCCATGCAGAGCCATAGGGACCCATAGGGACACATAGGGACCATAGGGACACATAGGCACACATAGGGATGCTTAGGGACCATAGGGACACACAGGGACATGTAGGGATCCATAGAGAGCCATAGGGACACATAGGGATCCATAGGGATACATAGGGACACATAGGGATCCATAGGGACCATAAGGATCCATGCAGAGCCATAGGGACACATAGGGACACATAGGGATCCATGCAGAGCCATAGGGACCACGGGGATCCATAGGGATCCGTAGGGACCACGGGGACACATAGGGACCGTAAGGATCCATGCAGAGCCATAGGGACACATAGGGACACACGGGGATCCATAGGGACCACGGGGATCCATAGGGACCACAGGGACCACAGGGATCCGTAGGGACACGTAGGGACACATAGGAACACATAGGGATCCATAGGGACCCATAGGGACACATAGGGACCATAGGGACACGTAGGGACCCATAGGGACACATAGGGACCATAGGGATGCTTAGGGATCATAGGGACACATAGGGACATGTAGGGATCCATTGAGAGCCATAGGGACACATAGGGACACATAGGGATCCATAGGGACCATGGGGATCCATAGGGACATGTGAGGATCCATAGGGACACATAAAGACCATAGGGACTCATAGGGACCATAGGGACTATAGGGACACATAGGGATCCATGCAGAGCCATAGGGACCCATAGGGACACATCGGGACCATAGGGACATATAGGCACACATAGGGATGCTTAGGGACCATAGGGACACACAGGGACATGTAGGGATCCATAGAGAGCCATAGGGACACATAGGGATCCATAGGGACCATAAGGATCCATGCAGAGCCATAGGGACACATAGGGACACATAGGGATCCATGCAGAGCCATAGGGACCACGGGGATCCATAGGGATCCGTAGGGACCACGGGGACACATAGGGACCGTAAGGATCCATGCAGAGCCATAGGGACACATAGGGACACACAGGGATCCATAGGGACCACGGGGATCCATAGGGACCACAGGGACCACAGGGATCCGTAGGGACACGTAGGGACACATAGGAACACATAGGGATCCATAGGGACCCATAGGGACACATAGGGATGCTTAGGGACCATAGGGACACGTAGGGACATGTAGGGATCCATTGAGAGCCATAGGGACCCATAGGGACACATAGGGATCCATAGGGACACATAGGGACCCATAGGGATCCATAGGGACACATAGGGACCATAGGGATCCATAGGGACCACAGGGACCCATAGGGACACACAGGGACCATAGAGACTATAGGGACACATAGGGATCCATAGGGACCACGGGGATCCATAGGGACACATAGGGATCCATGCAGAGCCATGGGGACCATAGGGATCCATAGGGACACGTAGGGATCCATAGGGACATACAGGGATCCATAAGTATCTATAAGGATCCATAAGGACATATAGGGACACATAAGGACCACGGGGATCCATAGGGACACATAGGGATCCATAGGGACCACAGGGATCCATAGGGACACATAGGGACATATAGGGATCCATAGGGACACATAGGGATCCATAGGGACACGTAGGGACCCATAGGGACCCCATATCCCTGACCCCACACCCCCCCCCCCCACCCCCCCCCCCACACCCCCACCCCGACCCCACACCCCTGTCCCCATAACCCTGACCCCACACTCCACCCCACACCTCACCCCACACCCCCACCCTGACCCCATATCCCTGATCCCATATCCATGATCCCATAACCCCGACCCCATATCCCACCCCACACCCCCGATCCCACAGCCCACCCCACAGCCCCCCCCGCTGACCGGACGTTGAAGTGCAGCAGCTGCATGGCCAGGCTCTCACAAAACCCCTCCACCGCGAACTTGGAGGCGGAGTAAACCTCGTTGAACAGCAGCCCTGCGGGGGCGACCCCAAAGGGCGACCCATAAGTGCGACCCAGAAGTGGGACCCATAAATGGGACCCATAAGTGGGACCCCAAAGGGCAACCCAGAAGTGGGACCCAGAAGTGGGACCCCAAAGGGGGACCCCAAGGGGGGAACCCAATGACCCCAAAGGGCGACCCAGAAGTGGGACCCCAAAGGGCAACCCATAAGTGAGACCCCAAAGTGGGACCCAGAAGTGGGACCCATAAGTGCGACCCCAAAGTGGGAACCCAATGACCCCAAAGGACGACCCGTAAGTGGGAACCCAAAGGGCGACCCATAAGTGGGACCCATAAGTGGGACCCCAAAGTGGGGCCCATAAGTGGGAACCCAAAATGGGACCCATAAGTGGGACCCCAAAGGGGGACCCAGAAATGGGACCCAGAAGTGGGACCCCAAAGGGGGACCCTAAAGGGGGAACCCAATGACCCCAAAGGACGACCCGTAAGTGGGACCCAGAAGTGGGACCCAGAAGTGGGACCCCAAAGGGCGACCCATAAGTGGGACCCCAAAGGGTGACCCATAAGTGCGACCCATAAGTGTGACCCATAAGTGTGACCCCAAAGGGCGACCCCAAAGTGAGACCCAGAAGTGGGACCCAAAAGTGGGACCCCAAAGGGGGACCCATAAGTGGGCCTGAGTGGGACCCCAAAGTGTGACCCCAAAGTGTGACCCATAAGTGGGACCCATAAGTGGGACCCCAAAGGGCGACCCATAAGTGGGAACCCAATGACCCCAAAGTGCGACCCAGAAGTGGGACCCCAAAGGGGGACCCAGAAGTGGGACCCATAAGTGGGACCCCAAAGGGCGACCCATAAGTGGGACCCAGAAGTGGGACCCCAAAGTGTGACCCCAAAGTGGGACCCAGAAGTGTGACCCCAAAGGGGGACCCCAAAGGGCGACCCATAAGTGGGAACCCAATGACCCCAAAGTGCGACCCAGAAGTGGGACCCCAAAGGGCGACCCATAAGTGCGACCCATAAGTGGGACCCAGAAGTGGGACCCCAAAGGGCGACCCATAAGTGCGACCCATAAGTGGGACCCCAAAGAGCGACCCATAAGTGGGACCCCAAAGAGCGACCCATAAGTGGGACCCCAAAATGGGACCCATAAGTGGGACCCCAAAGGGGGACCCAGAAATGGGACCCAGAAGTGGGACCCCAAAGGGGGACCCAAAGGGGGACCCAATGACCCCAAAGGGCGACCCATAAGTGGGACCCCAAAGGGCGACCCATAAGTGCGACCCATAAATGGGACCCCAAAGGGCGACCCATAAGTGGGACCCAGAAGTGGGACCCCAAAGTGTGACCCCAAAGTGCGACCCATAAGTGCGACCCCAAAGGGCAACCCCAAAGTGGGACCCATAAGTGGGAACCCAAAGTGGGACCCATAAGTGGGACCCATAAGTGCAACCCCAAAGTGGGAACCCAATGACCCCAAAGTGGGACCCCAAAGTGCGACCCCAATGTTGGACCCATAAGAGGGAACCCAATGACCCCAAAGTGGGAGCCCTGAGCGGGACCCCAAAGTGGGACCCATAAGTGGGACCCCAAAGTGGGACCCAGAAGTGTGACCCCAAAGGGCAACCCCAAAGTGGGACCCATAAGTGGGACCCATAAGAGGGAACCCAATGACCCCAAAGTGCGACCCATAAGTGGGACCCCAAAGGGTGACCCATAAGTGGGACCCAGAAATGGGACCCAGAAGTGGGACCCCAAAGGGTGACCCATAAGTGGGACCCATAAATGGGACCCATAAGTGGGACCATGTGACCCCCTGACCCCAGTGCCCCCCTGACCTGATTTCCACGATGTGCCCCCCCCCATTCCTTCCAACCCTGTGCCCCCAACCCCAAAGGTCCCACCCTCACCCACTGCCCCCTGACCCTGCGACCTTTGACCCCATGACCCCGTGACCCCCCATGGGTCCCCCAAACCCCTGACCGTGGCCCCCACCCCCTTTCCCTTAACCCCTTTACCCCCAAACCCCCCGGA
>JADANK010000911.1:0-12458 GCA_021292215.1 Lophura nycthemera
CATAACCCCTTTCCTGTGACCCCATAACCCCCCTTGACCCCATAAACTACCCTATGACCCCATAACCCCTTTATGATCCATAAGCCCCCTACGACCCCATAACCCAGCCTTGCCCCATAACCGTCCAATGACCCCATAAACCCCCGACGACTCCACAGGACGACCCCATAACCCCCGACGACCCCACGCGACCCCATAACCCCCCTTGTGACCCCATAACCCCCTTCAATCCCGCAGCCCCTCCACCTGCACTGCATGATGGCTGCTGCCAACCTGTTTCCCCCCATGCCCCCCATAACCCACCCCATAACCCCCGTGATGACCCCATAAGCCCCTCCATAAGCCCCCCCTCGGACCCATAACCCCCTATATGCCCCTATGATCCCTCTATGAGCCATTAATCTCCCTTACGACCCCATAACCCCCCCTATGACCCCATAACCCCTCTTATGACTCCATAAGCCCCCCTACGACCCCATAACCCAGCTTGTGACCCCATAACCCCTCTTCTGACCCCATAACCCCACAGACGACCCCACAGACGACCCCATAACCCCCGTATGACCCCATAACCCCGTTCGACCCCGCAGCCCCTGCACCTGGACTACGTGATGGCCGCCGCCAACCTGTTTCCCCCTATGACCCCATAACCCACCCCATAACCCCTCCTGTGACCCCATAACCCCCCTAATGACCCCATCACCCCTCTTCTGACCCCATAACCCCATAGATGACCCTATAACCCGTCTTCTGACCCCATCACCCCCCCTGACCCATAACCCCACAGACGACCCCATAACCCCACTAAACAACCCCATAACCCCTCCTAAGACCTATACCCCCCCATAACCCCGTATCCCCCGTATGCCCCCACAACCCCCATAGATGACCCCATAACCCTCCCCTACAACCTGATAACCCCACAGACGACCCCATAACCACTCTTATGACCCTATGACTCTTCTTATGACCCCATAACCCCCTTAAAACCCCATCACCCCTCTTCTGACCCCATAACCCCATAGATGACCCCATAACCCCACAGACGACCCCATAACCCCCCCTACGACCCCATAACCCCCCTATGACCCCATAACGCCCTTTGACCCCGCAGCCCCTGCACCTGGACTACGTGATGGCTGCTGCCAACCTGTTTCCCCCTGTGACCCCATAACCCCCCCTACGACCCCATAACCCACCCCATAACCCCATAGGTGACCCCATAACCCCATAGGTGACCCCATAACCCCACAGACCCCATACCCCCCTATGACCCCATAACCACCCCTATGACCCCATAAGCCCCCCCTATGACCCCATAACCCCTCTTATGACTCCATAAGCCCCCCTACGACCCCATAACCCAGCCTGTGACCCTATAACCCCTCTTCTGACCCCATAACCCCCCTGATGACCCCATAACCCCTCTTATGACCCCATAACCCCCTTTGACCCCATAACCCCCCGTACGACCCCATAACCCTTCCTATGATCCCAGTAAGCCCCCTAACAACCCCATACGCCCCCTAATGACCCCATAACGTCTCTTATGACCCCATAACCCCTCTTATGAGCCCATAACCCCCCCTGTGACCCCATAACCCCTCTTATGACTCCATAAGCCCTCCTACGACCCCATAACCCAGCCTGTGACCCCATAACCCGTCCAATGACCCTGTAACCCCCCCTAGTCCCATAACCCTCTTTGACCCCCAAGGCCCCCCTACAACCCCATAACCCCCCCTATGACCCCATCACCCCTCTTCTGACCCCATCACCCCTCTTCTGACCCCATAACCCCCCCTGTGACCCTATAACCCACCCCATAAACCCCCCTATGCCCCTAACCCCCCCTATGACCCCATAACCCCCTTGTGACCCCATAACCCCCTTGTGACCCCATAAACCCCGTTCGACCCCGCAGCCCCTGCACCTGGACTACGTGATGGCCGCCGCCAACCTGTTTGCCCAGAGCTACGGGATCGAAGGCTCTCGGGATCGAGGCGCCGTCACCGAAATCCTGCGCCACGTCCGCGTGCCCCCCTTCGCCCCCAAGGCCGGCGTCCGCATCCACGTCTCGGACCAGGAGCTGCAGAGCGCTGCCGCCACCCTGGGGGGTTTTGGGGGGGGGTTGTGGGGTCAGAAATGGGGTTGTGGGGTCAGAAATGGGGTTATGGGGTCAGAAGAGGAGTTATGGGGTCAGAAATGGGGTTATGGGGTCAGAAATGGGGTTATGGGGTCATCGATGGGGTGATGGGGATCCACGTCTCGGACCAGGAGCTGCAGAGCGCTGCCGCCACCCTGGGTGGGTTTTTGGGGGGGGGTTGTGGGGTCAGAAGGGGGTTATGGGTCGTTAGGGGGGTTATGGGGTTCAGAAATTGGGGTTGTGGGGTCAGAAATGGGGTTATGGGGTCAGAAGAGGGGTTTATGGGGTCATAGGGGGGGTTATAGGGTCAGAAGAGAGGTTATGGGGTTGGAAGAGAGGTTATGGGGTCAGAAGAGGGGTTTTTGGGTCAGGAAAGGGGATTTGGGGGGCTATGAGGTCATCAGGTGGGTTATGGGGGGGTAATGGGGTTCA
This sequence comes from Lophura nycthemera, assembly GCA_021292215.1. NCBI lineage: Eukaryota > Metazoa > Chordata > Aves > Galliformes > Phasianidae > Lophura > Lophura nycthemera. The sequence continues at coordinate 2,579 of JADANK010000911.1, forward strand.
TTAGGGGGGTTATTGGGGTCATAAGGGGGGTTTGGGGTCAGAAAGGGGTTTTTGGGGTCAGAGGAGGGGTTTGGGTCAGAAGAGGGGCTATGGGGTCAATTAGTTGGGGTTATGGGTTCAAAGGGGCTATGGGGTCATTCAGGGGTTATGGGGGGGTTTTGGGTCAGAAAAAGGGGTTATGGGGTCGAAGGGGGTTTAGGGTCAGAAAAGGGGTTATTGGGGTCAGAAATGGGGTTATGGGGTTGTTAGGGGGGTTATAGGGTCATAAGAGGGATATGGGATCATTACAGGGGTTATGGGGTGGGTTATGGGGTCATAGGGGGGGTTATGGGGTTACAGGGGGGGTTATGGGGTCATAAGAGGGGCTATGGGGTCATTACGGGGGTTATGGGTTGGGTTATGGGGTCATGGGGGGGTTATGGGGTCATTGTGGGGTTATGGGGTCATCTATGGGGTGATGGGGATCCACGTCTCGGACCAGGAGCTGCAGAGCGCTGCTGCCACCCTGGGTGGGGTCACAGGGGGGGTTGTGGGGTCACGGGGGGGGTTATGGGGTCAGAAGAGGGGTTATGGGGTCAGAAGAGGAGTTATGGGGTCAGAAATGGGGTTGTGGGGTCAGAAATGGGGTTTTGGGGTCAGAAATGGGGTTATGGGGTCAGAAATGAGGTTATGGGGTCATAAGAGGGGCTATGGGGTCAGAAATGGGGTTATGGGGTCATAGAGGGGGTTATGGGGTCAGAAGAGGGGTTATGGGGTCAGAAAAGGGGTTATGGGGTCAGAAGAAGGGTTATGGGGTCAGAAATGGGGCTATGGGATCATTACAGGGGTTATGGGGTGGGTTATGGGGTCCCAAGGGGGGTTATGGGGTCATAGGGGTTATGGGGTCGGCAATGAGGGCGATGGGGATCCACGTCTCGGACCAGGAGCTGCAGAGTGCTGCCGCCACCCTGGGTGGGTTTTGGGGGGGGGTTGTGGGGTCAGAAATGGGGTTGTGGGGTCAGAAATGGGGTTGTGGGGTCAGAAGAGGAGTTATGGGGTCAGAAATGGGGTTGTGGGGTCAGAAATGGGGTTATGGGGTCACAGGGGGGGTTATGGGGTCACGGGGGGGGTTATGGGGTCAGAAATGGGGTTATGGGGTCAGAAGAGAGGTTATGGGGTCAGAAGAGGAGTTATGGGGTCAGAAATGGGGTTGTGGGGTCAGAAATGAGGTTATGGGGTCATAAGAGGGGCTATGGGGTCAGAAATGGGGCTATGGGGTTCCTTACCGGGGTTATGGGGTGGGTTATGGGGTCACAAGGGGGGTTATGGGGTCAGAAGAGGGGTTATGGGGTCAGAAATGGGGTGATGGGGATCCACGTCTCGGACCAGGAGCTGCAAAGTGCTGCTGCCAACCTGGGTGGGGTCACAGGGGGGGTTGTGGGGTCAGAAATGGGGTTGTGGGGTCAGAGGTGGGGTTATGGGGTCAGAGGGGGGTTATGGGGTCAGAGGGGGGTTATGGGGTCAGAAGAGAGGTTATGGGTCAGAAATGGGGTTTGTGGGTCAGAAAAGGGGTTATAGGGTCAGAAGAGGTGTGTTATGTGGGTCCTTTAGGGGGGTTTGGTATGGGGTCAGAAGAAGGGGTTATGGGGTCAGAAGAGGGGTTATGGGTGCATAAGAGGGGTTATGGGGGTCGTTGGGGGGTTTATGGGGTCAGAGGTGCGGTTATGGGGTCAGGGAATGGGGTTTGTGGGGTCAGAACTGGGGTTATGGGGTACAGAAGAGGGGGTTATGGGGTCAGATGGAGGGGTTATGGGGTCGTTAGGGGGGTTAGGTGGGTCAGAGAAGGGTTATGGGGTCGTTAGGGGGGTTATGGGGTCGGAAGAGGGGTTATGGGGTCGGAAGGTAGGTCGGAAGGGGTTATGGGGTCAGAAATGGGGTTATGGGGTCAGAAATGGGGTTATGGGTCAGAAGAGGGTTATGGGTAGTAAAGAGGGGGGATTTGGGGGGCTATGGGGTCATTATGGGGGTTATAGGGTGGGTTATGGGGTCACAGGGGGGGTTATGGGGTCAGAAGAGGGGTTATGGGGTCAGAAAAGGGGTTATGGGGTCAGAAGAGGAGTTATGGGGTCAGAAGAGGGGCTATGGGGTCGTTAGGGGGGTTATGGGGTCAGAAGAGGGGTTATGGGGTCAGAAAAGGGTTATAGGGTCAGAAGAGGGGTTATGGGGTCGTTAGGGGGGTTATGGGGTCAGAAGAAGGGTTATGGGGTCAGAAGAGGGGTTATGGGGTCATAAGAGGGGTTATGGGGTCGTTAGGGGGGTTATGGGGTCAGAAGAGGGGTTATGGGGTCAGAAATGGGGTTGTGGGGTCAGAAATGGGGTTATGGGGTCAGAAGAGGGGTTATGGGGTCAGAAGAGGGGTTATAGGGTCAATAGAGGTGTTATGGGGCAATAAGAGGGGGATTTTTGGGGGGCTATGGGGTCATTACAGGTGGTTATGGGGGGGGTTATGGGGTCATAGGGGGGGTTATGGGGTCGTTAGGGGGGTTATGGGGTCAGAAGAGGGGTTATAGGGTCAGAAAAGGGGTTATGGGGTGTGTTAGGGGGGTGAATGGGGTCATAGGGGTTTGGGGTCGGGCAATGGGGGCGATGGGGATCCACGTCTCGGATCAGGAGCTGCAAAGTGCTGCTGCCACCCTGGGTGGGTTTTTGGGGGGGCGTTATGGGGTCAGAAGAGGGATTGTGGGGTCAGAAGAGGGGTTGTGGGGTCAGAAATGGGGTTATGGGGTCGGAAGAGGGGTTATGGGGTCGGAAGAGGGGTTATGGGGTCCGAAGAGGGGTTATGGGGTCAGAAGAGGGGTTATGGGGTCAGAAGAAGGGGTTATGGGGTCGAAGAGGGGTTATGGGGTCAGAAGAGGGGTTATGGGTCGTTAGGGGGGTTATGGATCAGAAGAAGGGGTTTATGGGGCCAGAAATGGGTTGTGGGGTCAGAAATGGGGTTATGGGGTCAGAAGAGGGGTTATAGGGTCAGAAAAGGGGTTATGGGGTTGTTAGGGGGGTTATGGGGTCATAGGGGTTATGGGGTTGGCAATGGGGGCGATGGGGATCCACGTCTCGCATCAGGAGATGCAAAGTGCTGCTGCCACCCTGGGTGGGTTTTTGGGGGGGGGTTATGGGGTCACGGGGGGGCTTATGGGGTCAGAAATGGGGTTATGGGGTCAGAAGAGAGGTTATGGGGTCAGAAGAGGAGTTATGGGGTCAGAAATGGGGTTGTGGGGTCAGAAATGGGGTTGTGGGGTCAGAAATGGGATTATGGGGTCAGAAATGAGGTTATGGGGTCATAAGAGGGGCTATGGGGTCAGAAATGGGGCTATGGGGTCATTACCGGGGTTATGGGGTGGGTTATGGGGTCACAAGGTGGGTTTATGGGGTCATAGGGGGGTTATGGGGTCGGCTATGGGGGTGATGGGGATCCACGTCTCGGACCAGGAGCTGCAAAGTGCTGCTGCCACCCTGGGTGGGTTTTTGGGGGGGCGTTATGGGGTCAGAAGAGGGATTGTGGGGTCGAAGACGAGGGTGTTATGGGGTCAGAAATGGGGTTCTGGGGTCGGAAGAGGGGTTATGGGTCGTTAGGGGGGGTTATGGGGTCAGAAGAAGGGCTATGGGGTCATTACAGGGGTTATGGGGTGGGTTATGGGGTCATAGGGGGGATTATGGGGTCAGAAGAGGGGTTATGGGGTCATAGGGGGGTTATGGGGTCGGCTATGGGGTGATGGGGATCCACGTCTCGGACCAGGAGCTGCAAAGTGCTGCTGCCACCCTGGGTGGGTTTTTGGGGGGGTTTGGTTGGTTGTGGGGTCACGGGGGGGGTTATGGGGTCAGAATGGGGGTTTGGGGACGTTGGGGGGGTTTATGGGGTCAATAGAGGGGTTATGGGGTCAGAAGAGGGGTTATGGGGTCATGGGGGTGGTTATGGGGTCAGCAGAGGGGTTATGGGGTCAGAAGAGGGGTTATAGGGTCAATAGAGTGAGGGTTCTGGGGTCGTTAGGGGGGTTATGGGGTCAGAAGAAGGGTTATGGGGTCAGAAGAGGGGTTATAGGGTCAATAGAGGTGTTATGGGGCAATAAGAGGGGGGATTTGGGGGGCTATGGGGTCATTACAGGGGTTATGGGGGGGGTTATGGGGTCATGGGGGGGGTTATGGGGTCGTTAGGGGGGTTATGGGGTCAGAAGAGGGGTTATAGGGTCAGAAATGGGGTTATGGGGTCGTTAGGGGGCTTATGGGGTCATAGGGGTTATGGGGTCGGCAATGGGGGCGATGGGGATCCACGTCTCGGATCAGGAGCTGCAAAGTGCTGCTGCCACCCTGGGTGGGTTTTTGGGGGGGGGTTATGGGGTCACGGGGGGGCTTATGGGGTCAGAAATGGGGTTATGGGGTCAGAAATGGGGTTATGGGGTCAGAAGAGGGGTTATGGAGTCAATAGAGGGGTTATGGGGTCAGAAGAGGGGCTATGGGACCATTAGGGGGGTTATAGGGTCATAAGAGGGATATGGGATCATTACAGGGGTTATGGGGTGGGTTATGGGGTCAGAAATGGGGTTATGGGGTTAGAAAAGGGGTTATGGGGTCGTTAGGGGGGTTATGGGGTCATTGGACGGGGGATTTGGGAGGCTATGGGGTCATTACGGGGGTTATGGGGGGGTTATGGGATCTTTGGGAGAGTTATGGGGTCATAAGAAGGGTTATGGGGTTGTTTGGGGGGTTATGGGGTCAGAAAAGGGGTTATGGTGTCAGAAAAGGTGTTATAGGGTCATAGGGGGGGTTATGGGGTCATAAGAGGGGGATTTGGGGACTATGGGGTTGTCAGAGGGGGCTATGGAGGGATATGGGGTCATCAGGGGGGCTATGGGGTGGGTTATGGGGTCATTAGGGGGATTATGGGGTCGTAGGGGGGGTTATGGGGTCATTAGGGATCTATGGGGTGACCGCTGGGAGGCATTATGGGGTCAGTGCTAGGGGGCGCTATGGGGCAGATCTATGGGGTTGACCGCTAGGGGGCGCTATGGGGTGGATCTGTGGGGTCAGTGCTATGGGGTGGATCTATGGGGTGACTGCTATGGGGTGCTGTGGGGTGGATCTATGGAGTGACCGCTAGGGGGCGCTATGGGGTGGATCTATGGGGTCAGTGCTATGGGCGAATCTATGGGGTGACCGCTAGGGGGCACTATGGGGCGGATTTTTGGGGTCAGTGCTATGGGGCGGATCTATGGGGTGACCGCTAGGGGGCGCTATGGGGTGGATCTATGGGGCGACCACTAGGGGGCGCTATGGGGTGGATCTGTGGGGTCAGTGCTATGGGGTGCTATGGGGCAGATCTATGGGGTCAGTGCTAGGGGGCGCTATGGGGCAGATCTATGGGGTTGACCGCTAGGGGGCGCTATGGGGTGGATCTGTGGGGTCAGTGCTATGGGGCGGATCTATGGGGTGACTGCTATGGGGGCGCTGTGGGGTGGATCTATGGGGTCAGTGCTAGGGGGCGCTATGGGGCAGATCTGTGGGGTGGCCGCTAGGGGGCGCTGTGTGGTGGATCTATGGGGTCAGTGCTATGGGGCACTGTGGGGCAGATCTATGGGGTGACCGCTAGGAGGCGCTGTGGGGTGAATCTGTGGGGTCAGTGTTATGGGGCGCTGTGGGGTGGATCTATGGGGTGACCACTAGGGGGCGCTGTGGGGCGGATCTATGGAGTGACCGCTATGGGGCGCTGTGTGGCGGAATCTCTGGGGTGACCGCTAGGGGGCGCTGTGGGGTCAGTGTTATGGGGCGCTATGGGGCAGATCTATGGGGTGACCGCTAGGGGGCGCTGTGTGGCGGAATCTCTGGGATGACCGCTAGGGGGTGTTGTGGGGCGGATCCATGCGCTGACCACCAGGGGGCGCTGTGGGGCGGAGGTACGGGACCGGCGCTATGGGGTCGGTCTGTAGGGTCGGTGTATGGGGTGGCGCTATGGGGCGGCCCTATAGATGACGGTTCCGCCCCACAGACGACGGGCGCCTAGAGGAGCTGCGCGCCGCGCTGCCCAACCCCGAGGAGCTGCCGGGTTTCCGGATGTTCCCCATCGAGTTCGAGAAGGTGAGCGGCCCTATAAGCAGCGCCCCATAAGTGCCGCCCATAAGCGCCGCCCCATAGCGCCCCGTATCCCTCCTGTGTCACCCCATAGCGCCCCACAGCCCCCCCATGAGCCCGGAACCCCATATCACCCCATACAACCCCACACGACCCCATAACCCCACACGACCCCATAACCCCATCCGACCCCATAAGGACCCCGTCCAACCCCATAACCCCATTTGACCCCATAACCCCATGTGACCCCATAACCCCACACGACCCCATAACCACATCCGACCCCATGACGACCCCATATGACCCCATAACCCCCCATTCCCCCATGACCCCATAACCCCGTCCAACCCCATAACGACCCCATTTGACCCCATAACCCCATTTGACCCCATAAGGACCCCTGTGACCCCATAACCCCATCCAACCCCATAACCCCACATGACCCCATAACCCCCCATCACCCCATAACCCCCCATTCCCCCCCGTCCGACCCCATAACCCCGTCCGACCCCATAACCCCACACGACCCCATAACCCCACATGACCCCATAACCCCATCTGACCCCATAACGACCCCATGTGACCCCATAACGCCCATGTGACCCCATAACCCCATGTGACCCCATAACCCCATTTGACCCCACAACCCCCATCACCCCATAACTCCCCATTCCCCCCCGTGACCCCATAACCCCGTCCGACCCCATAAGGTCCCCGTGACCCCATAACCCCCACATTCCCCCCATCCGACCCCATAATGCCCCATCCGACCCATAACCCCCCATAAACCCCGGTCCGACCCCATAACGACCCTGTGACCCCATAACCCTACACGACCCCATTACCCCTCTGACACCCATAACAACCCCATATGACCCCATAACCCCATCTGAGCCCATAAAGACCCTGTGACTCCATAACCCCACTGACCCCATAACGACCCCATGCAACCCCATAACCCCGTGTGACCCCATAACCCCACACGACCCCATAACCCCCCATCACCCCATAACCCCCCATTTGCCCACACCGACCCCATAAACCCCCGTCCAACCCCATAATGACCCCATATGACCCCATAACCCCACACGACCCCATAACCCCATTTGAACCCCATAACCCACCCCCCCATGTCCCCCCGTGACCCCATAACCCCGTCCGACCCCATGAACGACCCCGTGACCCCATAACCTCCACATGACCCCATAACCCCACACCACCCCATAACGCCATCCGACCCCATAACGACCCCACATTTGACCCCATAACCCCATCCGACCCCATGACAACCCCATGTGACCCCATAACCCCACACGACCCCATAACCCCCATCCACCCCATAACGACCCCATGACCCCATAACCCCACATGACCCCATAACCCCGTGTGACCCCATAATGACCCCGTGACCCCATAACCCCATTTGACCCCATAACCCCCATTCCCCCCCATGACCCCATAACCCCAGTCCGACCCCCTAAAGACCCTGTGAACCCCAGTAAACCCCACTGACCCCATAACGACCCCATGCAACCCCATAACCCCGTGTCCTGTGACCCCATAACCCCATCTGACCCCACAACCCCCCATCATCCCATAACTCCCCCATTCCCCCCCGTGACCCCATAACCCCGTCCGAACCCCGTAAGGCCCCACGTGACCCATAACCCCCCTCCAACCCCATAAAGTGACCCCATATAGACCCCATAACCCACATTGACCCCATAACCCACATCCAACCCCATAACCCCTCCGACCCCATAACGACCCCATGTGACCCCATAACCCCACATACTACCCCACACCCACCGCCCCATCCCACCCCACACCCAACCCCCCGCTCCCCCCCCGTGACCCCATAACCCCGTCCGACCCCGTAAGGCCCCCGTGACCCCATAAAAAACCCTACAGGACGACGACTCCAACTTCCACATGGATTTCATCGTGGCCGCCTCCAACCTGCGGGCCGAGAATTATGGGATCGCGCCGGCGGACCGCCACAAGGTCGGCCCTACAAATCCCATATAGGGTTTATGGGGTCCTATAGGGTCCTATGGGGTGGTGTGGGGTCTTATAGGGTCGTGTGGGGTCATATGGGGTCATAATGTGTTATTATGGGATCGCGCCGGCGGACCGGCACAAGGTCGGCCCTACAAATCCCATATAGGGTTTATGGGGTCCTATAGGGTCTTATAGGGTCATATGGGGTCTTATAGGGTCGTATGGGGTCATATGGGGTCATAATGTGTTACTATGGGATCGCGCCGGCGGACCGGCACAAGGTCGGCCCTACAAATCCCATATAGGGTTTATGGGGTCCTATAGGGTCATATGGGGTGGTGTGGGGTCTTATAGGGTCATTTGGGGTCTTATAGGGTCGTGTGGGGTCATATGGGGTCATAATGTGTTGTTATGGGATCGCGCCGGCGGACCGGCACAAGGTCGGCCCTACAAATCCCATATAGGGTCGTGTGGGGTCCTATAGGGTCATATGGGGTCTTATAGGGTCTTATAGGGTCATATGGGGTCTTATAGGGTCGTGTGGGGTCATATGGGGTCATAATGTGTTGTTATGGGATCGCGCCGGCGGACCGGCACAAGGTCGGCCCTACAAATCCCATATAGGGTCGTGTGGGGTCCTATAGGGTCATATGGGGTCTTATAGGGTCTTATAGGGTCATATGGGGTCTTATAGGGTCGTGTGGGGTCATATGGGGTCATAATGTGTTGTTATGGGATCGCGCCGGCGGACCGGCACAAGGTCGGCCCTACAAATCCCATATAGGGCTATATGGGGTGGTGTGGGGTCATATGGAGATATATAGGGTCCTGTAGGGTTGTATGGGGCCGTATGGGGTTATGTGGGTTTTATGGGGTCCCAATGGGTCCCTATGGGGTCCCAATGGGTTCTATGGGTTCTTTGGGGTCCCTGTGGGTTCTATGCGATCCCTGTGGGTTCTATGGGGTCCCATTGGGATCTACGAGTTCTATGGGATCTCTATGGGTTCTATGGGGTCGCTGTGGGTTCTGTGGGGTCCCAGTGGGTTCTGTGGGGTCCCAGTGGGCTCTATGGGGTTTCTGTAGGTTCTATGGGTTTTATGGGGTCCCAGTGGTCTCTATGGGTTCTATGGGGTCCCAGTGGCTCTATGGGTTCTATGGGGTCCTATGGGTTCTATGGGGTCGCAATGGGCTCTATGGGTTCTATGGGGTCCCAATGGGCTCTATGGGGTTCCAATGGGCTCTATGGGTTCTGTGGGGTTGCTGTGGGTTCTGTGGGGTCCCAATGGGCTCTATGGGGTCCCAATGGGTTCTATGGTGTCCCAGTGGGTTCTATGGGATCCCTATGGGATCCCAATGGGCTCTATGGGGTCGTAGCGTGCTCTATGGGTTCTGTGGGGTCGCAATGGGCTCTATGGGATCCCAATGGGCTGTATAGGTTCTGTGGGGTCCCAATGGGCTCTATGGGTTCTGTGGGGTCCCAATGGGTTCTGTGGGGTCCCAATGGGCTCTATGGGGTCCCAGTGGGTTCTATGGGTTCTATGGGGTCCCAATGGGCTCTATGGGGTCCCAATGGGCTCTATGGTGGGTTCTAGGGTTTCTATGGGGGGTCTTGGGGTTGCAGTGGGTTCTATGGGTTCTATGGGGTCCCATGGGTTCTTTGGGGTTCCTTTATGGGCTCTATGGGGCCCAATGGGTTATGGGGGTCCCAATGGGTTTCTATGGGGGGTCCCCATGGGTTTATTGGGTTCTTGGGGGGTCCCATGGTCTTGGTTCTTGGGTT
>JADANK010000912.1:0-11766 GCA_021292215.1 Lophura nycthemera
TTTTGGGGTGCATCCAATCATTGTGCAACAGCACTTGTGAGTTGGATCCTCGTGCAACCAAACATTGCACAATAGCTCTTATGTGATGGATCCTCGTGCAAGCAACCGTTGCACTACAGCAGTTGTGCGATGCATCCTTGTGCAATGAGCCCTTGCACGATGGCTCTCATGCCGTGGATCCCTGTAGTGCAAGAAACCCTTGCACGATTGATTCTTGTGCAACATGTCGTCACGCATCCAGTCATTGTGCAACTGCTGTTGTGCAACCACCACTTGCACAACAGCTCCCGTGCAACGAATCCTCGTGCAACCACCCCTTGCACGATGGCTCTTGTGCAACGGATCCTCGTGCAACCACCCCTCGCGCAACGGCTCTTATACAACGGATCCTCGTGCAACTACACCCCTCGTGCGACGGATCCTCGTGCGACCCACCCTCGCACGACGGCCCCTCGTGCAAACCCCCGTGCACTCACAGGTGCGAGACGCGTACCGCCGCTGCTTGTGCCCCAGCTCCCGCCGTTACACCGAATTCTCCACCAGTGCCACCAGTGCCACCAGTGCCTCGCGGGTCAGCCCTCCCAGTGCCGTACTGGTGAACCCCCCCCCCCCCCCACCTTTTTTTGTGTCCCCCCCCCCGTTTTGACACCATTCTCTGCCCCGCAGGTTCACCAGCAGCGCTCGTGAGCGGCCGTGCAAAGGCTGTGCACAAGTGTGCACCAGCGCCATCCCAGTGCTCCCAGTGCCCCCCCACTGCCCCATCCCAGTGCTCCCAGTGCTCCCAGTGCTCCCAGTGCCCCCCCACTGCTCCTCCCAGTGCTCCCAGTGCCTCCCAGTGCCCACCCCAGAGCTCCCAGTGCTTCCATTTCCCCCCATTGCCCTTCCCAGTGCTCCCAGTGCCCCCCCCAGTGCCCCTCCCAGTGCTCCCAGTGCCCCCCAGTGCCCCCCCCAGAGCTCCCAGTTTCCATCCCAGTGCTCCCAGTTGTTCCCCCATCCTGCCCCTCCCAGTGCTCCCAGTGCCCCCCCCAGAGCTCCCAGTTCCCATCCCAGTGCTCCCAGTGCTCCCAGTTCCCCCCCACTGCCCCCCCCAGTGCTCCCAGTTCTCCCAGTTCCCCCCCACTGCCCCTCCCAGTGCTCCCCCAGTGCTCCCAGTTCCCATCCCAGTGTCCCCCCAGTGCTCCCAGTCCCCCCCAGTGCCCCTCCCAGTGCTCCCAGTGCCGCCCCCAGTGCTCCCAGTTCCCATCCCAGTGCTCCCAGTGCTCCCAGTTCACCCCATTGCCCCTCCCAGTGCTCCCAGTGCTCCCAGTTCCCCCCCCCAGAGCTCCCAGTTCCCATCCCAGTGCTCCCAGTGCCCCCCACTGGCCCCCCCTCCCAGTGCTCCCCCAATGTCTCCCAGTTCCCACCCAGGCCCTCCCATGCCCCGTCCCAGTCCTCCCAGTTCCCCCCCCCTGCCCCTCCCAATGCTCCCAGTACTGCCAGTTCCCCATCCCAGTGCTCCCAGTTCAACCCAATGCTCCCAGTTCGCACCCCAGTGCTCCCCCAGTGCTCCCAGTTCCCATCCCAGTGCCCTCCCAGTGCTCCCCAGCGCCCCCCCAGAGCTCCCAGGTCCCATCCCAGTGCTCCCAGTGCTCCCAGTTCCCCCCCACTGCCCCTCCCAATGCTTCCAGTGCTCCCAGTTCCCATCCCGGTGCTCCCAGTGCCACCCCCAGTGCCTGTCCCAGTGCTCCCAGTGCTCCCAGTGCCCCCCCCAGAGTTTCCAGTTCCCATCCCAGTGCTCCCAGTGCTCCCACTGCCCCCCACTACCCCCCCCACTGCCCCTCCCAGTGCCCCCAGTTTCCCCCCCCAGAGCTCCCAGTTTCCATCCCAGTGCTCCCAGTGCCCCCCCCATGCCTCCCAGTTGCTCCCAGTGACTCCCATGCCTCCCAGTTGCCTCCCAGTTTCCCAGTTCCCCATTGCTCCCAGTTGCTCCCAGTGCTTCCCAGTGCCCCCCCCAGAGCTCCCAGTCTCCCATCCCAGTGCTCCCAGTTCCTCCCAGTTCCCCTCACGGCACTCCCAGTGCGCCACCAACGCTCCCAGTTCCTCCCAGTACCCCCCCCCCCCCCCCCAAAATTGTGGTGTTTCTGCATTAAAGGCGTTGATGCGAGGAGTGTGGAGATTGGGGGGGAATCCCAGTGCTCCCAGTAAGAGCTCTGTGCTCCCAGTTACCCCTCCCAGTGCTCCCAGTAAGACCTCTGTGCTCCCAGTTCCCCCACAGTGCTCCCAGTTCCTCCTCCCCCCCAGTGCTCCCAGTAGCATCCCAGTGCTCCCAGTAAGATCTCTGTGCACCCAATCCGCCCTCCCAGTGCTCCCAGTAACAGCCCAGTGCTCCCAGTTCCCCCCCAGTGCTCCCAGTAGCATCCCAGTGCTCCCAGTTCCCCAGTGCTCCCAGTTCTCCCCCAGTCATACATCCCAGTGCTTCCCAGTTTCCGCCCCGTGCTCCAGTAGGCTCCCCAGTGTCCTCCCCCATGCTCCCAGTAAGCATCCCAGTTTGCCTCCAGTCCTCCCCTCCCAGTGTCCCTAACCTGCCCCAGTTAGCCTCCCAGTGCTCCCAGTAAGCATCCTCGTGCTCCCAGTTCCCCTCCCAGTGCTCCCAGTCGTCCCAGTCATCCCAGTGCTCCCAGTGCTCCCTCGTCCCAGTGCCCCAGGTAAGAGCTCTGGCCCCAGTTTCCTCCCAGTTCCCATCTCCCTCCCAGTGCTCCCAGTAACAGCCCAGTGCTCCCAGTTCCCCCCCCCAGTGCTCCCAGTAGCATCCCAGTGCTCCCAGTAAGATCTCTGTGCACCCAATTCGCCCTCCCAGTGCTCCCAGTTCCCTCTCCCAGTGCTCCCAGTAAGAGCTCTGAGGTCCCATTTTCCCCTCCCAGTGCTCCCAGTTCCCTCTCCCAGTGCTCCCAGTAAGAGCTCTGTGCTCGTTTCCCCTCCCAGTGCTCCCAGTAGCATCCCAGTGCTCCCAGTAAGATCTCTATGCACCCAATTTGCCCCCCCAGTGCTCCCAGTTCCCCCCCCAGTGCTCCCAGTTGCCAGTGCCCAGTGCTCCCAGTGCTCTCCCAGTCTCCCAGTCAGAGATCTCTGCACGCAGTCGCCCTCCCAGTGCTCCCAGTAACAGCCCAGTGCTCCCAGTTCCACCTCTCAGTGCTCCCAGTCCCCCCCCAGTGCTCCCAGTACACTCCCAGTGCCCCTCTTCCCAGTGTCCCTCCTCCCAGTGCATCCCAGTAGAGCTCTCCCAGTGCTGCCCCAGTTCCTCCCCCCCCAGTGCTCCCAGTAACAGCCCAGTCCTCCCAGTTCCCCTCCCCCAATGCCCCAGTAAGAGCTCTGTCCAGTCCCGTCCCCAGTCCCCAGTGCTCCCAGTAGCATCCCAGTGCTCCCAGTTCCCTCTCCCAATACTCCCAGTAGCATCCCAGTGCTTCCACTATCCCCTCCCAGCATTCCCAGTAAGAGCTCTGAGCTCCCAGTTTCCCCTTCCAGTTCTCCCACTTTCCTCTCCCAGTGCTCCCAGTTTCCTCTCCCAGTGCTCCCAGTAACAGCCCAGTGCCCCCAGTTACCCATCAGTGCTCCCAGTTACAGACCAGTTCTCCCAGTAAGAGCTCTGTGCACCACTCCCACCGTGCTCCCAGTTCTCCCCCCAGTGCTCCCAGTCACACCTCCCAGTGCTCCCAGTTACCCCAGTCCATGCTCCCAGTTCAGCCAGTTCCTCCCAGTGCACCCAGTCCTCCCAGTGCCCCAGTTTCCCTCCCAGTGCTCCCAGTTCCCCTCCCAGTGCCCCCAGTCCCCCCCAGTCCCCTCCCAGTGCTCCCAGTTCCCTCCCAGTGCCCCCAGTTCCCCTCCCAGTGCTCCCAGTGCCCCCCCCCCCCAAAAAAAAACCCACAAGGAACCACCAACTCCCCCCCCATAACTCAGAGACCCCAAAATCTGCCCCCCCCCTTTCCCCCCCCCCCCCAAAATTGGAGCCACAACCCCACGTTGCCCCCCCCCAGTTTTGCCCCCCCCCCGAAAAAAAGGAGTGAATTTGGGTTTTTTTTTTTGGGGGGGGGGGGGCACCAGAATGCTCATTTTTGGGTGTTTTGGGGCTTTTGGGGTCTCAGAAGCAGGGAGATAAACGGTGCCCCCCCCCTCGTGCAAGGCCTCGTGCAAGCCTCTCCTCATAGCAAGTCCTCGTGCAAGGTGTGAATGCAAGGAGAGCCTTCGTCCGATTCCTTGCACGAGGTTTGCACACGCTTATAGTTGTGCAAGGTCCTCGTGCAAGGCCATTGTGCAAGGCACTTCCTTGTGCACTGGTTCACGTCCGTGCAAGCTCCTTGCACGTGGATGTTGTGTACGTGGCTCATCATTGGGAGAGTTCCTTGTGCACAGTGCATCCTCGTGCAAGGCCCTTGTGAAAGGCACGATGTATCCTCGTGGAAAGCACGGTGTGTCCTCGTGCAAGCCCCCCCCCCCGTGCAAGGTCTCAAGGTGAGGCTCCGGTGCAAGGTCCTCGTGCAAGGGTCTGGTGTAAGGCACTGGTGAAAAGCTCGTTCTTGTGCGAGGATCTCATGGAAGGGCTTCGAGTCCTTGTGCAAGGCACGGCCATAGGCAAGATGTTTGTGCAAGGTCCTCGTGCAAGGCCTGACGGCTATAACTGGGTTCTTCATGGGATGTCTTGACACGAGGCTCTCATGATCCTTGTGCAAGATCCTCGTGCTAAGAGTCACTCATCAAAGTATTCACACGTGCTCATTGCACAAGCTCTTCGTGCAAGGTCCTCGTGCAAAGCTCACACACGAACTGCATCCTTGCACAATCGCTGTCACACAATTGAGCCCCTTGTGAAAATGCCAATCCTTGTGCAAGGTCTGAGTGCACTGCATCCTTGTGAATCTTCACACGACCTCATCACACAAGATCCTTGTGCAAGGTCCTCGTGGTCCTCATTCAAGGCCTGCACCCAGTTCTTGTGCAAGATCCTTGTGCAAAGGCTTTTTCTTGTGCAAGGACGTAACTTGAGACTCTTGTGCAAAGACCACTTGGAAGGCTCGTATTTGTGCAAGGTCACCACTTGAAGCTCTTGTGCAAGGGCCTTGTGTAAAGCAGCTCACCGTCGTGCAAGGCCTGCACCCAAAGCTCTTGTTCAAGCTCCTTGTGCAAAGCTCTTCCTCGTGCAAGGTCCTGAGCCGAGCCTCTTGTGCAAGGAGCTCGTGCAAGGCTCATCCTCATGCAAGGTCCGCAACCAAGGTTCTCGTGCAAGGTCCTTGTGCAAGGTCTACATTGAAAGCTCTTGTGCAAGGTCCTCGTGCAATGCTGATCCTCAAGCAATATCCTGACCAAAGCCTGTTGTTCAAGGTCCTCGTGCAAAGCTCATCCTCGTGCAAGGTCCTGAGCCGAGCCTCTTGTGCAAGGAGCTCGTGCAAGGCTCATCCTCATGCAAGATCCGCAACTGAGTCTCTTGTGCAAGGTCCTTGTGCAAAGCTCATCGTCACGCAAGATCCTGACCAAAGCCTGCTGTTCAAGGTCCTCGTGCAAAGCTCATCCTCGTGCAAGCCCTGTACCCAAAGCCCTTGTGCGAGGTCCATGTGCAACGCCTGCACTCAAAGCTCTTGTGCAAGGTTCCTCGTGCAAACCCCACCCTCGTGCAAGGCCTCGACCGGAGCACCTCACGCAAAGCCCTCATCCTCGTGCAAGCTCCTCGTGCAAAACCCCCCCTCACCCAACGCCATCACAGCGGCTCCTCGTGCGAGGAGAGTCTCTCGCACCGAATCCTCGTGCAAATCATTTTTTTTGGGGGGGGGGGGGGCTCAGATGAGTCTCTCCTCGGGGGGCAGCCGCAGGGGGGGGGCCGGGGGGGGCGGGGGGTCCTCGTGCACCGGCCTGTTCCTGGCGGCTGGGCCGGTAGGTGCCTTCCGTGCGACGTTTTTCACGGAGCCGAAGCCCCCCGAAAATGAGGAGCCCCAGAAGCACCAGCAGCCCCAGAGCCCCCAGGACGGCCAGCGCCGCCACCGCCCCCACCTGCGGGGGGGGCAAATGAAATTCGGGGGGGGGGCGTTAAGGGAAGGGCTGCTGACCTCCCCTCAAAACCCCCCCAGACCCCCCCCAGGATGCCAAAATTCCCTGGGACCCCCTGGGACCCCCCCAAAGCCAAATTCCCCAAACCCCCCCCAGTTCCCATTTGGGACCCCCCCCCCCAAGGACCCCAAACCCCCCCCCCAAATTCCCTCCTAGTGACCCCCAGACCCCCCCAGGACCCCCGGCCCATGCCCCCCCCAAAAAAGAACCCCCCCCCCCAAACCCTCTTGTACCACCCCCCACCCCCCAAATTCCCCTCAATTACCCCCCCCAGGACCCCCCCCCCCAAATTTCCTCTAGCCCCCAAACCCCCCCAGGACCCCCAGTTCCCCCTGGCCCCCCCCCCAAAAAAGACCCCCCCCAAACCCCTTAGCGACCCCCCCCACCCCCCAAATCCCTCATTTCCTTCCCCCCAGGACCCACCCCCCCCCCCAAATTCCCTCCCAGTGACCCCAGACCCCCCCAGGACCCCCCCAGTCCACCCCCCCCCCCCAAAAAAAGACCCCCCCCCAAACCTCTTATGACCCCCCCAACCCCCCAAATTCCCCTCATTCCCCCCCCAGGACCCCCCACCCCCCCCCAATTCCCTCCTAGTGACCCCCAACCCAACCACCCCCCCCCCAAACCCCCCCCCCAAGTTCCCTCTTTGGGACCCCCCCCACCCCCCAAATTCCTTTCAATTCCCCCCCCCCAAGGACCCCCAACCCCCCCCCAAATTTGCTCCTATGGCTCCCAGACGCCCCCCCCCAGGACCCCAAAATTCCCCTGGGACCCCCCCATAGCCCCCAACCCCCCCCCCCCAGGGGTCCCCCCCCCAAATTCCTCCTAGAACCCCCCCAGACCCCCCCAGTTCCATTTGGACCCCCCAAACCCTGCTGGAGACCCCCCCCCCAAATTCTCCTCAATTCCCCCCCAACCCCCCTCAAATTTCCTCCTAGTGACCCCCAGACCCCCCCTTTTAAGAGCCTTCCCAAGAAACCCCCCCAAAAAAAACCACAATGATACCCCCCCTCCTTTAAGCCCCCCAAGGACCCCCCCCCAAAAAAAACCCCAATGACTCCCCCCCAGTGAGCCCTCAAACCCAATGAGAGCCCCCCAAGAAAAAAAATCCCAGTGACCCCCCCCAAAGAGCCCAAACCCAATGGGAGCCCCCCCCCAAAATTCAAGGGACCCCCCCCCCCCTTTAAGCCCCTCAAGGCCCCCCCCCCAAAAAAAAAAACCCCAAGACCCCCCCTTTAAGAGCCCTCTCAAGAGCCCCCCCCCCCAAAAAAACCCACAATGACCCCCCCCAGTGAGCCCCCAAACCCAATGAGACCCCCCCCCAAAAAATCCCAATGGCCCCCCACAAAGAGCCCCAATATTCAATGAGACCCCCCCCCCCAAAATTCAAGGGACCCCCCCACAACGAGGCCCAAATCCCAATGGAAGCCCCCCCCCTCCTTTAAGCCCTCCCCAATGACCCCCCCCACAATAAACCCCAAAACCCAATGGAAGCCCCCCCCCCCCCCAAACAAAACCCCATTGATCTTCTGACCCCCCCCCCCCAGATCCCAAAGACACCCAAAGACCCCCCCCCCATTTAAGACCCCCCCCAAAAAAAAAATAGTGCCCCCCCTCACACGAAAGCCCCCCAGTGCCGCGCCATCGGTCGCCGTGCCGTTCCCAGTGCTGTTACTGGTCAGACTGGGAGAAGCTGAACGGGGGGGGGGGGGGGCACAAGATTGTGAGGGGGGGGGGGTCACCATAAAACCCCCCACCCCCCCCCCTTTGCCCCCCCCCAGAAAAATAAATATACGTACTTTGAGCCAATGCCACGCAGGAGCGCCAGCGTCAAGGCGAGGGGGGGGCAGCTGCCATGGCTACGGGGGGGGGGGGGGGGGCGGAGGGGGGGGGGTCTGATGGGTGGGGGGGGGGGTCTTCTTTTTTTTTGGGGGGGGGGCGTCCTGGCTTCCGCTGTGCTGGGGTGTGGGGAGAGAATAGAGGTCAGCCCCCCCCCCCGTCCCAAACTTCAAATTCCCTCCTATGAGCTCGCAGAACCCCCCCCCGCAGGACCCCCCCCAAGAACAAAGACCCCCCCCCCCCCCAAAAAAAGACCCCCCCAAACACTCCTAGGGACCCCGACCTCCCCAACTTCTCCTCAATTCCCCCCCAGGACCCCCCCAACCCCCCCCCAAATTCCCTCCTATGACCCCCAGACCCCCCCCAGGACCCCCCCAGTTCCCACCTGGGACGCTCCAAAAAAAAGACCCCTCCCCAAACCCTCTTAGTGACCCCCCCCAATTCCCCCCAATTCCCCCCCCCACGACCCCCCAACCCCCCTCAAATTCCCTCCTAGTGACCCCCAGACCCCCCAAGGACCCAAAATTCCCACCTAGAGACCCCCCCCAAAAAAAGACCCCCCCAAACCCCTTAAAACCCCCCCACCCCCCCAAATTCCCTCCTAGTGACCCCCAGACCCCTCCAAGACCCCCCAGTTCCCACCTGCGACCCCCCCCCAAAAAAAGACCCCCCCAACCTCCTAGTGACCCCCCCTCCCCAAAATTCCCCTCAATTCCCCCCCAACGACCCCCCAACCCCCCTCAAATCCCTCCTAGTGACCCCCAGACCCCCCCAGGACCCCCAGTTCCCACCTGGACCCCCCCCAAAAAAAGACCCCCCCAAACCCTCTTAGTGACCCCCCCCCCCAAATTCCCCCAATTCCCCCCCAAACCCCCCGATTCCTCCTAGACCCCCAGAACCCCCCCCAGGACCCCCCATTCCCACCCTGCGACCCCCCCCAAAAAAAGACCCCCCCAAACCCTCTTAGGGACCCCCCCCAGCCCAAATTCCCCCTCAATTCCCCCCCAACGACCCCCCAACCCCCCCTCAAATTTTTCCTAGTGACCCCCAGCCCCCCCCAAGACCCCCCCGTTCCCACCTGGGACCCCCCCCCAAAAAAAGACCCCCCCCAAACCCCTTAGTGAAATCCCCCCCCCCCAAATTCCCCTCAATTCCCCCCCAGGACCCCCTCACCCCCCCCCCAAATTCCCTCCTAGTGACCCCCAGACCCCTCCAAGACCCCCCAGTCCCACCCCGACCCCCCCCAAAAAAAAAGACCCCTCCCAATCCTCTTAGTGAACCCCTCCCACCCCCAAATTCCCCTCAATTCCCCCCCCAGGACCCCCCATCCCCCCCAAATTCCCTCCTGTGACCCCACCCCCCCCAAACCCCCAAATCCCCCCCCCCCTTACCCCCCCAAAAAAGACCCCTCCCCAAACCCTCTTAGTGACCCGCCCCCCCACACCCCCCCAAATTCCCCCTCATTCCCCCCCCAGGACCCCCTCCAACCCCCCCCCCATTTCCCCCAACTCTGGAACCCCCAAGCCCAACAGACCCCCCAAAATCCCCCCCAGTTCCCCACCGGCGCCCACCCCCCCCAAAAAAAAGAACCCCCCCCAAATCCTCTTAGTGACCCCCAGACCCCCCAATTCCCCCCTCAATTCCCCCAAGACCCCCCCAACCACCCCCTCAAATTTTTTCCAGTGACCCCAGCCCCCCCCAAGACCCCCCAGTTCCCCACCTGGGACCCCCCCAAAAAAAGAACCGGCCCCCAAAACCCTCTAGTGACCCCCCCCCAGATTCCCCCTCAATTCCCCCCCCAAGGATCCCCTCCCCCCCCCCAATTCACTCCCAGTACCCCCAACCCAAGACCCCCCCAACCCCCCCCCCAAAAGACCCCACCCCCCCCCACCCCAAAATCCTTCCCTATTCCCCCCCCCAAAATCCCCAACCCCCCCCCCTCAAATTTCCTCCTAGTGACCCCAAGACCCCCCCAGGATGCCAAAATTCCCACCTGCGACCCCCCAAAGCCAAAGACCCCCCCCCCACTAAGCCCCCCCCCCCAAATTTCCTCCAGTGACCCCCGACCCCCCCAGGACCCCCCAGTTCCCACCTGCGACCCCCCCCCAAAAAAGACCCCCCCCCAAACACTCCTAGTGACCCCCCCCCCAAATTCCCCAATTTCCCCCCCCAGGACCCCCCCCCAAATCCCCCAACCCCCAGACCCCCCCCAAGACCCCCAATTTCCCACCTGGACCCCCCCAAAACCATTCCCCCAAAAACCCCTAGACCCCCCTCCAATATCCCCCAATTTCCCCCCCCAGGACCCCCCCAACCCCCCCCCAAAATTCCCTCCATGACCCCAGACCCCCCCAGCACCCCCAGTTCCCACCTGCGACCCCCCCCCAAAAAAAGAGCCCCCCCCAACACCCCCTAGTGACCCCCCTCCCCAAAATTCCCCTCAATTTCCCCCCCAACGACCCCCCAACTCCCCCTCAAATTTTTTCCTAGTGACCCCCAGGACCCCCCCAAGACCCCCCAGTTCCCACCCTGCGACCCCCCCCCCAAAAAAAGACCCCTCCCCAAATCCTCTTAGTAACCCCCCCCACCCCAAATTCCCCTCAATTCTCCCCCACCCCCCCCAAATTCCCTCCTAGTGACCCCCAGACCCCCCTAGACCCCCCAGTTCCCACCTGCCATCCCCCCCCCAAAAAAAGACGACCCCCCCCAAACCCTCTTAGTGACCCCCCCCCCAGATTCCCCTCAATTCCCCCCCCAAGGACCCCCCCCTCACCCCCCCCCCCCCCAAATTCCCTCCTAGTGACCCCCAACCCAACAGACCCCCCCAACCCCCCCCACTTCCAATTTAGGAACCCCCCCCACCCCCCAAAATCCTTTCTATTCCCCCCCCCCAAGGACCCCCGACCCCCCCTCAAATTCCCTCCTATTGACCCCCAGACCCCCCCCAGACGCCAAAATTCCCACTGGGACCCCCCCCCAAAGTCAAAGCCCCCCCCCCAGTTCCCCCCCCCCCCAAATTCCCTCCTAGAGACCCCCCAGGCCCCCCAGTTCCCCCTTGGACCCCCCAGCCCCCAATACCCTCTCAATTCCCCTCCAGGTGCCCCCCCCCCCAAAGTTCCCGTCCTATGACCCCCCAGCCCCTCACCCCCCCCCATTCCCACCCGTGACACCCCCAGCCCCCCCCAAGCCCTCCAGCCCCCCCCCCATTTCCCATTCATGACCCCCCCAGGGACCCCTGACCCCCCCGCTTCGCTCCCAGTGACCCCCCCCAGCCCCTCAAATTCCCCCCCCCCCCAAGAGACCCCCCTCAATTCCCCTCCCAGTGCCCCCCCCCCAAACCCTCCTGCCCCCCCCCCAATTCCCACTGAGTGACCCCCCCACCCCCCCCATTGTACCCCATCCCCCCCCCACAGAGACCCCCCCCCACCCTCTAAACCCCCCTCCCACCTAACCCCCCCCCCCTTAAACTTTTTATTGGGGGGGGGGGTCCCAGGAACTCGCTGCCCCCCCCCACCCGGGACTGGCCCCCCCCCCCCCCCGCCCCATAGTTCCCACACCCCCCCCCCCATGTGTGTCCCGGAGGTCATTGACCCCACGTGACCCCTCCCGCCGGGGGGGGGGGTTGAAATTCCGGCGCCCCCCCCCCCCCCCAATCTCTCTCACCCCCCACCGTTCGGTTCCGTTCGGCTCCGTTCGGTTCCGTTCGGTTCCGTTCGGCTCCGGCCGCTCCCGTCCTCCAAGCCCCGCCCTTCCTCACCCACGTGACGACTAAGCCACGCCCCCCTCGCACCTGGCGGCCACGCCCACACCTGGCGGTGGCGGGAAGAGGAGGGAGGGGGGCGTGGCTTCACTGTT
>JADANK010000913.1:0-11499 GCA_021292215.1 Lophura nycthemera
CATCCCCCCCCCCCCATACCCCCCCACCCAGCCCCCCCCAAGGATTCCCCCTGCCAGGACCCCCCCTATAGAATCTCTCAGAATCCCCCCCCCCCAGGACCCCCCCCATCCCCCCCCCGAAATCCCTGCCCCCCCACCCTAAACCCCCCTCCATCCCCCCCAGACTCCCCCAGGATCCCCCCTCACCCCATAGAACCTTCCCAGAAACCACCCCAGGACTTCCCTAACCCTCCCCCCCAGGCCGCCCGCCCCCCACCCTCCCAAGGACCTCCACCCCCCACCCTAGAACCCCCCCAGGACCCCCCCTCACCCTCCTCCTCTTCCTCCTCCTCCTCCTCCTCCTCCACGTGGGGATCCCCCTCCGTGACGTCACGGGCTGCAGGGGGGGTTTCCCCGGGGGGGGTTCCGGGGGGGTTTCGGGGCCGTTCCTTGGCCCGGAGGAAGCGCCGCAGCGCCCCCTGCTGCTCGGTCCGCCGCCGCTGCTCCCGGGCGGCCGCCTCGCATTGAGAGCGGGCGGCGGCGGCGGAGGAACGGAGCTGGGAGCGGGCGGAGCGGGCGGCGGCGCTGCGGACCCCGGGGACCCCCGTTAGGGAGCCGCATGGGGACCCCATAGGGACCCCCATAGGGACCTCTATAAGGACCCCCATAGGGACCCCTATAGGGAATCCCATAAGGACCCCCTGCTAGGGAACCGCATAGAGACCCCCCTAGGGATCCCCATTAGGAAATCCCATAGGGACCCCCAAAAAGACCCCCATAGGGACCCCTATAGGGAATCCCATAGGGACCCCCGTTAGGGAACCACATAGAGACCCCCATAGGGACCCCTGTAAGGGCCCCCATAGGACCCCTGTTAGAGAACCCCATAGGGACCCCATTAGGGAACTTCATAGGGACCCCCATAGGGACCCCCATTAGGGAACCCCATAAGGGCCCTCATTGGGGACCCCCATTAGGGACCCCCATAGGGACCTCCATAGAGAACCCTATAGGGACCCCACGGCAGAGAACCCCATCAGGGAACCCTATAGAGACCCCCATAGAGTACGCCCTAAGGGACCCCCGTTAGGGAACCCCATGGAAGCACCCATAAGGCCCCCTCCTGTAGACCCCCCCATGGAGACCCCCATAGAGCCCACTTCACAGACCCCCAAGGACCCGGAGGGACCCCACCCCTAGGGACCCCCATGTGGATCCGCCATAGGAGACCCCCCCGTCCCACAAACCCCCATAGAGATCCTCCACAGAGACCCCCATAAGGGCCCCCCTGCCCATAAGACCCCCCCATAAGGACCCCCCCCACCATAGGGCCACCCCTCCCCCATAGGGACCCTCCCCATAGGGACCCCCCCCCCATAGGGCCGCCCCCCCCATAGGGACCTCCCCCCATAGGACCCCCCCCATAGGGCCACCCCTCCCCCATAGGGACCCCTCTCCCATAGAGACTCCCCCCATAGGGCCGCCCCCCCATAGGGACCCCGGGGGGATTGCGGGGTCTTTGCGTTTCTCACCGCGCGCTCTCTGTGGCCGCCATGCGCTCTCTGAGCGCCGCGATCTCCCGGCGCAGCCCCTCCCTCTCCTGCAGCCAATCACAGCGCCCTCAGCGCCCCTCCCGGCCAATCAGAGCCCACCTGGGGGGGGGGAAATCCCCCCCCCCCCCGTCCACCAATCAGATCCCAGCATCGCATCCAAGCACTCAGATCGCAGCCGATCAGATCCCAACCAATCAGATCACAGCATCCCACCCAAGGAGTCAGATCCCGGCCAATCAGAGTCCAGCATCACACCGAGGCACACAGATCCCGACCAATCAGATTCCGCGGCCGGGTTTCACGTCCAACCAATCAGATCCCCGTGTCCCACCAATGGGATCTCCCCATCCACCAATCAGATCCCACCATCGCACCGAGGAAATCCCTTCCCGGACAATCAGCGCCCACCACCCAGCTCCCAGCCAATCAGATCCTAGCGTCGCACCCAAGCACTCAGATCCCAGCCAATCAGCTCCCACAGCGTGAATTCCCCCCCCTCCCCTTTTCAACGCCTCAACTCCCGCCCCAGAGCCTCGCAGCCAATCACAGCGCCCGCTCACCGCTTACCCCCGCCCCTTTCCGCCCGCCGCCAATCAGCGCTCTCACTCACCGCGCGGACCCGCCCCACTTCCGCCCGTAGCCCCGCCCTTTCCGCCCGCAGCAGCTCCACGTGCCCGCGCAGGCGCGCGATGGTCGAGAGGCGGTGACGTAACTGGGCGCCGCTCTGCGGTGGGTCAACGGGAGCCGTGGGGAAACGGGGGGACGCGCAGGGACCCATAGGGACGCATAGGGACCCCATAAAGACAACATAGAGACCCATAGGGACCCATAGGGACGCATAGGGACCCCACAAAGACTCCATAGCGACCCCCTAGAGACCCCCTAGAGACCCATAGGGATCCATAGGGACCCATAGAGACCCATAGAGACCCACAGAGACCCCATAAGACCCCATAGGGACCCATAGGAACACATAGGGACCCATAGGGACCCCATAAAGACTCCATAGGGACCCATAGAGATCCCATAGAGACCCATAGGGACCCATAGAGACACATAGGCACATATAGGAACCCATGGAGACCCCATAAAGACCCATAGAGACCCCATACTGACCCTTAGAGACCCATAGAGACCAATACAGACCCCATAGGACCCCATAGGGACCCCATAGAGACGCACAGAGACCTACAAAGATCCCATAAAGACCCATGGAGTTCATAGGGACCCCATAGAGTCACCACAGAGACCCATAGGGACCCATAGGGACCCATAGAGACCCATAGGCACCCATAGGCACCCATAGGGACCCCATAGAGACCCACAGGGATCCATAGGGACCGATAGGAACGCATAGAGACCCTGCAGAGCCCCCATAGAGTCCCATAGGGACAAATAGGGACACGTAGGGACCCATAGCGACCCCATAGGAACCCATAGAGTCCCATAGGGACCCACAGTGCCCCACACAGACCCACACAGACCCCACAGAGTCCCATAAAGGTCCCATAGAAACCCATAGGGACCCATAGAGACCCATAGAGACCCATAGAGACCATAGAGACCCCATAGGGCCCCACAGAGCCCCACAGAGATCCCACAAAGACCCCACAGCCCCCCCATAGATCCCCCCCCCCACTCACCCTCTGCTCGCGCTCCTCCATCTGTGGGGCGGGGGGGGGTCGGTTAACGGATCGCTATGGGGCCGCCCCCAGGACCCCCAGCCGCCCCCCCAGCCCCCCACGTGCCCCCATTCACCCCAATGGCCGCACGGAGCGCCCCCCCAGCCCCCACGTGACCCCGCCGTTGCCATAGCGACGCGGACGCCGTCGGAGGGGGCGTGGCTTCCGTCCACGTCACGTGATCGGTGAGAGCGGACCGCGCCCGGGGTGGGGTCACGTGAGGGCGGGCGCGCCCTGCGGGGGCGGGAACCAATCAGAGAGCGGGGGGGGCGCCCCATAGGGCCCCATAGAAACCCATAGAGACCCCATAGAAACCCATAGAGATCCACAGGGACCCATAGTGCCCCATAGCGCCCCATAGAGCCCCATAGAGATCCATAGGGACCCATAGAAACCCCATAGCGCCCCACAGAGCCCCATAGAGACCCATAGGGACCCATAGAAACCCCATAGCGCCCCATAGAGATCCATAGAGACCCCATAGAGACTCATAGAGCCCCACAGAGACCCATAGAGATCCATAGAGACTCCATAGGGACCCATAGAGACCCATAGAATCCCCATAGCGCCCCATAGCGCCCCATAGGACCTAGTCCCATAGCCCCATAAGACCCATAAGCCCACGGATCCATAGAGCCCCATAGAGCCCCATAGCGCCCCACATCCCACCCCACATCCCGCCCCATAACTCCCCATCTCCCGCCCCATCCCTTCACCCCACAGCCCCCCATGCCTCCCCCCACATCCCGCCCCACATCCCGCCCCACAGCTCCCCACCCCCCCGCCCCCCCAGTCACGTGGTTTCCCCCCCCCCCCCCCCCCCCTTCCCCCGTTCCCCCCTTGGGGCGGTTCCCCCGTAGCGGTTCCGGGCGTCCCACTGCCGACCCCAAAGGTCCGGAGCGGCGGAGCCCCGACCTGGGGGGCGGCTGTGGGGCGGGGGGGGGGGGCGGCCGTGGGGCGCTATGGGGCGCTATGGGGTTCTGTGGGGCGCTATGGGGCGGGAATCCACAGCCCGCACCCCACAGCTGGGCGCAGCTGGAGCCCGGGGGGGGCGGGAGGGGGGGAGTGCTGTGGGGGCGGGATGGAGGGACGGTGGGGCGCATGGGGCGGGATGGAGGGGGCGGTGGGGCGCTTGGGGCGGGGGTGTAGGGAAGCTGGGGCGTGGGGCGGGATGGAGGGAGCGGTGGGGCGCTATGGGGCGGGGTGAGGGACTATGGGGGCTATGGGGGGGTTATGGGAGCTATGGGGCGCTATGGGGCGGGGTGTAGGGAGCTATGGGGCGCTATGGGGGGCTATGGGGCGCTATGGGGCGGGATGGAGGGAGCTATGGAGCGCTATGGGGCGCTATGGGGCGGGATGGAGGGAGCTATGGGCGCTATGGGGCGCTATGGGGTGCTATGGGGCGGGATGTAGGGAGTTGTGGGGCGCTACGGGGCAGGATGCAAGGCGCTATGGGGCGCTATGGGGCGGGATGTAAGGCGCTATAGGGTACTATGGGGTGCTATGGGGCGCGGCATGGGGTGCTATGAGGCAGGATATGGGGCGCTAAGGGGCAGGGTGTAGAGCGCTATGGGGCGGGATATGGGGATCTATGGGGCAGGATATGGGGCGCTATGGGGCGGGATGCGGGGCTCTGTGGGGCACTGTGGGGTGCTATGGGGTGGATATGGGGCGCTATGGGGCTGAGCCTGCCGTGCCCCACAGCTCGCTATGGGGTTCCTCCTCGCTGCCGTTTCCAGCCTCCACATCTCCGTCCTCGTCCTCCTCTTCGCCGCCGCCCTGGATAAGGTACGGCCCCACAGCTGCCCCACAGCTGCCCCATAGCAGCCCCATAGCTGCCCCATGGCTGCCCCATAACTGCCCTACAGCTGCCCTATAGCTGCCTATAACTGCCCTATAGCTGTTCCATAACTGCTCCATAGTTTGACCCATAGCTGCCCCATTGCTGCCCCATAGTATGGCCAAAGGTGCCCCATAGCTGCCCCATAGCTGCCCTATAGCTGCCCCATAAGTGCCCTATAGCAGCCCATAGTGTGACCCATAGGTGCCCCATGGTTGCCCCACAGCTGCCCCCTAACACGAGCCGTACCCCACAGGCTGACCCGTAGGGGATGTGTGGGGGGGCACTATGGGATACTCTATAGGGGATGTGTGGGGCAGTTCCATTCTATGGGGTGTGTGGGGCAGTTCCATTCTATGGGGTGTGTGGGGCAGCCTATGGGGTGTGTGGGCATTCTATGGGGTGCCCTATAGGGGATGTGTGGGGCAGTCTATGGGGTGCCCCATAGGGGACGTGTGGGGCAGTTTATGGGGTGTGCGGGGCAGGCTGTGGGGTGCCCCATAGGGAGGTGCGGGGCAGTGTATGGGGTGCCCCATAGGGGACGTGTGGGGCAGTTCTATGGGGTGTGTGGGGCAGGCTGTGGGGTGCCCTATAGGGGAGGTGCGTGGCAGTCTATGGGGTGTGGGGGCAGTCTGTGGGGTGTGTGGGGCAGTCTATGGGGTGCCCCATAGGGGACGTGTGGGGCAGTGTATGGGATGTGTGGGGCAGGCTGTGGGGCCGCGCTCAGCCCGCTGCCCGCAGGAGTGGTGGCTGCTGCCGGACGGGCAGAGCGCTTCGCTGTGGTACCGCTGCGTGGCGCTGCAGCACAACGCGCTGCGCTGCCGGGAGCTGCGGGACACCCGTGAGTCCCCCGGCCGCCTGCGTTCGGCCCATTCACAACATTGACCACAATGACCCCACCGACCCCATTGATCCCATTCAGCCCCATTCAGCCCCACCGACCCCACTGACCCCATTGACCCCATTGACCCCATTGACCCCATTCAGCCCCATTCAGCCCCACCGACCCCACCGACCCCATTGACCACACTGACCCCACTGATCCGATTCAGCCCCATTGACCACATCGACCCCACTGACCCCATTGACACCATTCAGTCCGTTCAGCCCATTGACCCCATTGATCCTATTGACCCTATTGAGCCCCATTGACCCCATTCAGCCCCACTGATCCCATTGCCCCCATTGCCCCCAAGAGCTGCATTCATCCCGTTGCCCCCACTGATCCCATTAACCCCGAGGTCCCCATCGCCCCCATTACCCCACGTCCCCGTATCCCCATTGGTGCCCCCATAATCCCAACGCCCCCATTGCCCCCATTGCCCCTTGTGCCCCAATTCCCAAGGCCCCCATTGCCCCAGGGCCCCCAATTCCCTTGACCCAACGCCCCACACCCCCATCCCCCCACCCCCCCACCACCCCATTCCCCCCCCCCCATTCCCCCCCCCTTCCCCTTTCCCCCAAAACCCCCCACCCCCCACCCCAAATGCCCCCGGGGCCCCCCCCCGCCCCCACCCCGGCCCTTCGGGGGCCCCCCCCCCCCGCCCCCTCCTCCCTTCCCCCTGCCCCAGCGGGCCCCGAGCCCCCCCTCCTCCCCCCAAACCCGCCCCAGAACCGCAACGGCGGCTGGTACAACCCCTACCCCCCCCCCTTACCCCTACCCAATGCCCCCGACCCCCACCCCCCTTCACCCCATCCCCCAACCCCAAACTCCAACCCCCCACGTCCCCGCTCCCGTGTCCCCCCAAAATCCCCCCATTCCCCCCCATTCCCTCCCGGCCCCCACCCCCTACCCCATTCCCCCCCGTTGACCCCATTCCAGGCCCCTTTCCCCCCAACACCTATCCCCCATGTCCCCCTTTTCCCCCCCCCCCACCCCCCATTGTCCCCCTGTGACCCCCATGACCCCCCGACCCACCAAATACCCCGTGCCCCCCAGCCCCCCAGCCCCAAGGCCCACTGTGGGCCCCGTTGGTGGCCTCCCCTTTCCCCCCAGGGCCCCGGGTGCCCCTCCCCGGGAACCCCAGTTGCCGCTGGTGACCCCTGACCCCGTGACCCCTGACCTTGACCCCGAAGTGCCCCAGGACCCCAAAGTCCCCCTCCCCACCCAATTGCCCCAAATCCCCCTTTCCCCCAGTGCCCCTGTGACCCCGTTCCCCCAGCTCCCCAGTGCCCCAGTTGGACCCCATGACCCCCAACTGGCCCCATTTCCCCCACCCCCAATGTGCCACCCCAATTTTACCCCCGCCCCCATTCCCCTAGTCCCCCAATTCCCCCAATTCCCCCAACGCCCCCCCATTTCCCCTTGACCCCCTGCCCCATTACCCCATGCCCCCTTGACCCCATTGGCCCCCCCATTGCCCCCCGGCCCCCTTCCTTCCCCAATGTCCCATTAACCCCAATCCCCCCCATTCCCCCAAGTCCCCATTTCCCCCATGGCCCCTGTCCCCAAATTCCCCATCCCATGCCCCATTGACCCCCTGCCCCACTGCCCCCAAACCCCAATCCCCCATTCCCTCCTTCCATTCCCCCCATACCTATCCCACCAACCCCACTGCCCCACCCCAATGCCCCACCCCCATTACCCCATACCCCCATTCCCCCATGGCCCCATTTCCCGCCCATTATCCCCTTTCCCCCACTACCCCCATTGCCCCATTGCCCCATTTACCCCATCCCCCAATTGCCCCCAATCCCCCATTCCCCCATTTCCATTCATATTCCCCCCCCCCCGTTGCCCGAGCCCCATTACCCCCAACACATCCCCACCCCCAATCCCCCTTGCCCCATATCCCCCCCCATTTCCCTTTTCCCCATATCCCCCCCCCAAACCCCCCAATACCCCCCCCCCACATCCCCCCCATATTCCCCCCAATCCCCCAACCCCCACAATATCCCCCCATTCCCCCACACCCCCCATATCCCCCCATATCCCCCAAAATCCCCACACCCCCCTACAATCCCCCATTACCCCCCATCCCCCACCACCCCCAATCCCCCCAATCCCCCCCATCCCCCCATCCCCCCCCCCCCAGCCCCCCCATACCCCCCACCCCCCATATCCCCCATTACCCCCATATCCCCCCCATATCCCCCCGTACCCCCCCCCCCCCCTCACCCCGTGTCCCCCCCCAGGCGTGGCAGCCCTGGCCGCTTTCCTCCTCTTCGTCCTTTGGGTCCCGGCGCCGCCCCCCCCCCGCACGACGGGAGCCCCGAGGAGGGGGGGCGGTGGGGGCGCAGCGCCGCCATGGGCCGCCGTGGGGGGGGGGGCGCCTGGGGCCGGGGGGTTCCGCTCAGGGGTCGGGGGTCCGGGTGGGGGGGGGGGGGGCGGGGGGGGGTGGGGGGGCGGGTGGTTGTGGCAGCGGGGCACCCATGGGTGGCATCCGTGGGGGGCGACAATGGGGGGCGTCCATGGCATCAGGGGGCATCAGTGGGCGGTGGGGGGGTGGCAGTGGGTGACACCTATTGGGTGGCGGGGGGGGGACGGGGTGGCAGTGGGTGACACTTATGGACAGCACCACCCATGGCATCGGGGCACCCATGGGTGGCAGGGGGGGAGTGGTGGCAGTGGGTGACACCTATGGCATCAAGGCACCCATGGGTGGCATCCGTGGGGGACATAAATGAGGGGCATCGATGGCATCAGGTGACATCAGTGGCATCGAGGCACCCACGGGTGGCGGGAGGGGAGGGGTGGCAGTGGGTGACACCTATGGTGTCAGGGCACCCATGGGTGGCATCAGTGGGGGGCATTCAGTGGCATCGAGGCACCCATGGGTGGCGGGGGGGGAGGGGGTGGCAGTGGGTGACACCTATGGGCAGCACCATCCATGGCAGCGGGGCACCCAGGGGTGGCATCAGTGGGGGGTGTCAATGGGGGGCATTGATGCATCAGGTGACATCAGTTAGAGTTAGGGGCACCCATGGGTGGCGGGGGGGACAGGGTGGCAGTGGGTGACACCTATGGCATCGGGGCACCCATGGGTGGCATCAGTGGGGGGGCATCAGTGGCATCGGGGCACCCAGGGGTGGCATCAATAGGGGACATAAACGGGGGGCATCGATGGCATCAGGTGACATCAGTTAGGGTTGGGGGCACCCATGGGTGGCGGGGGGGGGGGGGAGGGGGTGGCAGTGGGTGACACCTATGGGCAGCGCCATCCATGGCAGCGGGGCACCCATGGGTGGCAGCTGGGGGTGGCAGCAATGGGTGACACCGATGGGGGACACCAGTGGCATCAGGTGACATCAGTGGGGTCAGGGCACCCATGGGTGGGCACTTATGGGGCTGGGAGG
Source organism: Lophura nycthemera (assembly GCA_021292215.1). Classification (NCBI taxonomy): domain Eukaryota; kingdom Metazoa; phylum Chordata; class Aves; order Galliformes; family Phasianidae; genus Lophura; species Lophura nycthemera. The sequence continues at coordinate 9,351 of JADANK010000913.1, forward strand.
GGCAGGGGTGGCAGCTGTGGGGCTGGTGGGGGTGGGGCACTTGTGGGCTGAGAGGGGCAGGGGGGGCAGCTGGGGGGGGGGGGAGCATTGTGGGGCTGGGTGGGGGGGCAGTTGTGGGGCTGGTGGTGAGGGGGGGCAGTTGTGGGGCTGAGGGGCGGGGAGCAGATGTGGGGGCTGGGGGAGTGGGGGGGTGGGGGGGCACTTGTGGGGCTGAGGGGGGGACACCTATGGGTGACATCGGTGGCATGGGGGCACCCATGGGTGGCAGCGGGGGGGGGAGGTGACAGCAATGGGGGACGTGCGGGGGGGGCACAGGGTGGCGGCGGGGCCATAAATGAGTTCGGTGCCATCGGCCTCGTTAATTAATTGCGTTAATTACAACAACGGCGTCGCGGCCGCCCGCCGTACCGGGGGTCACCACGGGGTCACCGAGGGGTCAGAGGTCACGGGAGGGGTCACTGAGGGTCAGAGGTCACCAACGCAGGCCCCCGCCCCCCCCCAATTAATGCCCAATTAGCCCCAATAGGGACCCCCCCCCTAATTAATTCCTCCCCCAAATTAGACCCTATGGGTAATTATAGGGACCCCCCCAACCCCAATTAATGCCCCCCCCCCAAATTGGCCCCAATAGGTAATAATAGGGACCCCCCCCAAATTAATGCCCCCCCCCAAATTGGACCCTATGGGTAATTATAGGGACCGCCCCTAATTAATGTCCCCCCCCCCTAAATTGGCCCCAATAGAAAACTATAGGGACAATGCCCCCCCCCCGAATTAATGCCCCCCCCCCAAATTGCCCCAATAGGTAATTATAGGGACCCCCCCCTAATTAATGCCCCCCCCTAAATGGACGCTATGGGTAATTATAGGGACCCCCCCCAAACCCAATAATGCCCCCCCAAATTGGCCCAATAGGGACCCACCCCCCCTACTTATTGCCCCCCCCCCCAAATTGGACCCTATGGGTAATTATAGGGACGATGCCCCCCCACTGCCCCCCCCCATAAGAGCCCCCTCCCCACCAAAACGGACCAATGAGAAATCAGAGCCCCTCCCCCAAGTTTGCCCCCACCCCCCCCCGATAAATTCCCCACCCCCCCCCCCCCAAAAAAAAACGAAGCCATTTCCCCCCATTTATTCACATAGAAAAAAAACCCGTTGTACAAAACTGAATCGCGGCGATTAAAAATCCCGGGGGGGGGGAATTTGGGGGGGGGGGATTTTGGGGGGGGGGAACCACCGGCCCCCCCCCCGGCACTGAGTGTAGGGGGGTCACGTGACACCATCAGTGACGTCACAGCCCCCAAAGCACCAAACGGGGGGGGGGTTGGGGGGGGGTTGGGGGGGGGTTCACCTGATTGAAGGGAGACAAAAACTGGGGGGGGGGTCCTAAAAAATGCCCATTAAGTGCCCACAATGCCCCCCCCCCCCCCAGTCCGTATTTATTTGGGGTGGGGGTCCCACAGGGAGGACCCCATAGGCTTCATTGGGGGGGGGGGGTCCCAGGAAATGCACATTGTGTGGCCCCCCCCCCCAAAAAGCGTCTTTGTGGGGGGGGGCAGAGGGGAGGCTTTAATGGGGGGGGGGTGTCTCAATAAATGCCCGTTTTGTGCCCCCCCCCCAAAACTTCATTTTATTTGGGGGGGGGGGGAGGTCCCCATAGACTTTAATGGGGGGGGGGGTTGTGGGTGAAGGGGGGGCAGGGAGACTTAATTGGAGGGGGGGGGGGTCCCAATTTAATGCTCTTTGTGCAGCCCCCCCCCCCCCCCCCTTCGTTCTATTTGGGGTTGGGGGGGGGCACAGGGAGACCCCCATGGGCTTCAATGGGGGTGGGGGGTCTATGGGGGGGGGGGGGGACAGCGGGACCCCCCCCAAAATTATATGGAGTGTTCTATGGGGGGGGCACAGAGGGACCCCCATAGGCTTTATTGGGGGGGGGGCACAGGGAAACCCCCCCCCCAGTTATCATGGGGTCTCCCTGGACCCCCCCCCAAATATTACGGGGGTCCAACGGGAGCTCAGCGAGACCCCCGTGGGCTTTAACGTGGGGGGGGCACAGAGGGACCCCCCCCAAATATTACGGGGGTCCAATGGAGGGGGGGGGACACCAGGAAGCCCCCCCCCCCCATAGACTTTACTGGGCAGAGGG
>JADANK010000914.1:0-26785 GCA_021292215.1 Lophura nycthemera
CCATCCCATTCCCCTTCACCATCCGGGTCAACCACAAGTGTCACCCGGTCCCCTTCACCCTCACCGTGTCACCCCCGGTCAACCGGACCGGTCACCATCCGTCACCATGGCCCACCCCCTGTCACCTCCCCCCCCCCCAATCCCACCCCCCACGTCACCTTCCTTTCACCCCCCACTGTCACCCCCCCCCCATTGTCACCCCCCCATTGTCACCCCCCCCCCCCGCCACCCCCTTGTCCCCACCCCCCGTCCCACCCCCCCTTTGCACCCCCCCCCCTGCCACCCCCCACCTGTACCCCCCCCACCACCCTCCACCCCTCCCCACCACCCCCCCATTGTCACCCCCCCCATTGTCACCCCCCACTGCCACCCTCCCCTGCCACCCCCCCATTGTCACCCCCCCCCTGTCACCCCCCCCAAATGCCACCCCCCATTGTACCCCCCCCCTTTCCCCCCCCATGTCCCCCCCCACTTCCACCCCCCCCAGCCCCCCCCCCCCTGTCACCCCCCCCCCTTCCCCCCCCTTTCCCACCCCCCCACTGCCCCCCCTCCCCCCCCCCCCTGCCACCCCCCTTTTCCCGGACTCCACCCCCCCTTGTCCCCCCCCCATTGTCACCCCCCCCCCCCCCCCCCCGTTGTCCCCACCCCCCCCGACACCGCAGAGCCGCTCCGGGGTTCAATGGCCTTTAATGGGGTGGCTGGGTGACGTCCCCAACGTCACGCGTGTCCCCAGCGTCACGCGTGACCCCAGCGTCACACCAGGACACGCGTGTGTCCCCAACGGCCGCCCAACGTCACACCCAGACACACACGTGTCACCAGTGATGTCACACGTGTCCCCAGGGTCACACGTGTCCCCAAAGTCACAATGGGACACGTGTCCCCAATGATGTCACACGTGCCCCCAGTGATGTCATACGTGTCCCCAAAGCCACAATGGGACACACGTGTCCCCAATGATGTCACATGTGTCCCCAGGGTCACATCAGGATACGTGTCCCCAGTGTCACACATGTCCCCGATGTCACACATGTCCCCGATGTCACACATGTCCCCAAGGTCACACGTGTCCCCAAAGTCACAATGGGACACAGGTGTCCCCAATGATGTCACACGTGTCCCCAATGATGTCACACGTGTCCCCAAGATCACACGTGTCCCCAAGATCACACATGTCCCCAATGTCACACGTGTCCCCAACATCACGCGTGTCCACAATGTCGTCACACGTGTCCCCAAAGCCCACAAGGGAACGGGCCCCCAAGATGTCACACGTGCCCCAAGGTCCAGTGTCCCCCAATAATTCAACACTGTCCCCAGTCACACGTTCCCCCAAGCAATGGACACAGTCCCAAGTCCACCGTCCCCAAAGCAAATGGGCACAATGTCCAAAAATCACACGGCCCCAGACTCACCTGTCCCCAAGGTCCCACGTGTCCCCAAGGTCACCGTGTCCCCCCTGTACACGTGTCCCCAAGTCACACGGGACTCCCCCCGGGCACGGTGGGCGGCCCGCCCCTGGCCCACCAAGGGCCCCTCCTGTTTCCCTCAGCGCCCCCCGCGGGCGGGCGGGGGGACAAAAGGGGGAAGATGCAAAGGGGGAAAGGGGGGGGGGGCGACCGGGGGGGGACACAGGGGTGACAGGGGTACGGGGGTGCAAGGGGACTTGGGGTGGGCAGGGGTACAAAGGGGGCCAGGGGGTACAAATTGGGGGGCATGGGTAAACATGGGGTCAGGGGTACAATGGGGTGGCATGGGTACATGGGGTGGCCCAGGGGGCATTGGGGTGCGGAGGTACCGTGGGTACAATGGGGGACTTGAGGGCCCGGGGGGTGCACAGGGGTGCAGGGGTGCTTTGGGGGGCGGGTGACAGGGGGGGAAAGGGGGGGGGGTGACCGGGGGTGACCACATGGGGTGAAGATGGGGACACTGGGGTGACGTGGGGTGCAATGGGGTGCATGGGGGACAAGGGGACATGGGGGGTGACAGGGGTGACATGGGGGGAACAGGGGGGAAGGGGTGACAAAGGGGGACCCTGGGGACATGGGGGGGGACAAGGGGGGTACATGGGTGACAGGGGGGACGGGGGTGACAGGGGGTGACACGGGAGGGGCAGGGGACAAGGGAACAGGGGGATGGGGGGGACAATGGGACACGGGGGGACAAGGGGGGGGGACCAGGGGGACAAAGGGGGACCAACCCCAAAGAACAACCGGCCCCAAAGGCCAATGGGGTGCCCCAAAGCCCTGCCCCATAAGTTCCCCCCAATCCCCGGGCCCCATAGGGGTGCCCCGGGTTTCCCACCTGGTCCCGCCCCAATAGCCCCGGCCCTTTTAGGCCCCCCCGGGGGCCCCTTGGCCCCAAGCCCCCTGGCCTGGACGGCCCCCCCTGGCCCCAAATAAGGGTACCCCACAAGGGGGGGGCACCCGGGGCCCATGGGGTGCCCCTTTAAGAGGGTCCCCATGGGGGGTGACCCATTGGGGCCCTGGGGGTCCATTAAGGGGTACCCTTAAGGGGGCCATGGGGGGCCAATAAAGGGGTGCCCAACCTGGATGCCCTTACACGGGGTCTGGGGCCCACATTAAGGGGGATAAAACCCACAGGTACCCCAAGGGGGGTGCCCAATTACCCGGGGCCTGGGGTCACCCCAATCCCTGGGGACATTGCCCCAGGGGGTGCAATGGGGTTTGCCCCACCGGGTTTTCGCCCCCACCCTGGCCCCATAGGGGATACCCCCACAAGCCCTGCCCTATAGGGGTGCCCCATAGGGGTTCCCCACCTGGTCGCCCCACATTCCCTTGCCCCAAGGGTGCCCCAAGCCCTGCCCCATAGGGTAAAACCCCCCTCCCTGGCCCCCGTAGGGGAACCCAAAAGGGCCCCCCCCTTTCCCCCACATTTCCCTGCCCCAAGGGAATTAAACCGGCCCCCAACCCTGCCCCATAACCCTGCTCCATAGGGATATCCCATAGCCCTGCCCCATAGGGGTGCCCCATAGGGCTTCCCCACCTGGTCACCCCACATCCCTGCCCCATAGGGATACCCTGTAGCCCTGCCCCATAGCCCTGCCCCATAGGGGCTCCTCACCTGGTCCCCCCGAACCCTGCCCCATAGGGATACCCCACAGCCCTGCCCCATAGCCCCGCCCCATAGGGCTTCCCCACCTGGTCGCCCCACATCCCTGCCCCACATCCCTGCCCCACACGTGTGCCCCACTCACCGTCCCTCAGGCGATCCCTGCTGAGGGTGAGCGCCGTGCCCAGGAAGCAGCCGCCCCCCAGGGCTGCCACGAAGGGGGTGAGGAGCAGCGCCTGCTGCAGGGACCGAACCTCCGCCCCATAGGAAAAGGGGGCACGGGAGCGCAGGGCGTCGCTCAGCTGGGGGTGGGGGGGGGGCACGGGGTCACACGGGGTCACCCGATGTCACCCGGGGTCACCCAGAGTCACCTGGGGTCACCCATTGTCCACCCCACTGCAGGCAGTGAACCTCCGCCCCATAGGAAAAGGGACCCCATGACTGCAGGGATGGGGATGGGGGGGGGACATGGGGTCACTTGGGGTCACCTGATGTCACCCAGGGCACAGGGGGCCACCCATTTGGTCACCAAGGTCACCTGGGGTCACCCTACTGTCACCCCACTGGGGGGCCAAAGCTCCACCCCATAGGAAAAAGGGAACCCCCAGGGCTGCAGGGTGGGGGGATGGGGGGGGGACACGGGGTCACGTGGGGTCACCTGATGTCACCCGGTGTCACCTGGGGGCACCCAGGGTCACCCCGTTGTCCACCCGGTCCCACCCTTGGTCACCCCGGTCCCAACGGGTCCACCCCAGTTGTCCCACCCAGTGGCCCAAACCTCTGTCACCCATGCCACCCATTTGGCCCCCTAACCCTGTCAACCCAAGTCCCAACCTCGGTCACCTGCTTGTCACCCGGGCCCCCTCCCCCTGTCCCCCCCCCTGTCCCCACATCCAACCCAGCCCCCCCCCCCGGCAAGGGACCCCACCCTCCTGCCGGCCACCCATGGGGCCCCACCCCAGGGCCCCCCGTCCCCTGTTGGCAACCCGCGGTTGGCCACCCTACTGTCACCTGGCTGTCCCCGTGGCCAATCCGGGACTCTTCCCCTGCCTGTCACCCAGTGCCACCTGCTGTCACCCAGTGCCACCTCCTGTCACCCTGCTGTCACCCAGTGCCACCTACGGTCACCCTGCTGTCACCCAGTGCCACCCTGCTGCCACCTATTGTCACCTACTGTCACCCAGTGCCACCTCCTGTCACCCTGCTGCTGTTACCCAGTGCCACCTGCTGCCACCTACTGTCACCCTGCTGCCACCCAGTGCCACCTACTGTCACCCAGTTGTCACCCAGTGCCACCTACTGTCACCCAGTGCCACCTGCTGTCACCCTGCTGTCATCCAGTGCCACCTACTGTCACCCAGTGCCACCTACTGTCACCCTGCTGTCACCCAGTGTCACCCTGTTGTCACCCAGTACCACCTGCTGTCACCCTGCTGTCACCCAGAGCCACCTGCTGTCACCTACTGTCACCCTGCTGTCACCCTGCTGTCACCCAGTGCCACCTACTGTCCCCCAGTGCCACCTACTGTCACCTGCTGTCACCCAGTGCCACCTACTGTCACTCTGCTGTCACCCAGTGTCACCCAGTGCCACCTGCTGTCACCTGCTGTCACCCTGCTGTCACCCAGTGCCACCTCCTGTCACCCCGCTGTCACCCAGTGCCACCAACTGTCACCCAGAGCCACCTGCTGTCACCCAGTGCCACCAACTGTCACCTGCTGTCACCCAGTGCCACCTGCTGTCACCCAGTGCCACCTACTGTCACCTGCTGGCACCCTGCTGTCATCCAGAGTCACCCTGCTGCCACCTACTGTCACCAGTGCCACCTGCTGTCACCCAGTGCCACCTCTGTCACCTGCTGTCACCCTGATGTCACCCAGTGCCACCTACTGTCACTCTGCTGTCACCCAGTGCCACCTGCTGTCACCCAGTGCCACCTACTGTCACCCAGTGCCACCCTGCTGCCACCTACTGTCACCCAGTGCCACCAACTGTCACCCAGTGCCACTTACTGTCACCCTGCTGCCACCCAGTGCCACCTGCTGTCACCCCACTGTCACCCAGTGCCCCACTGTCAACCCGTCCACCTCTTGTCCCACCTGCGTCCACCGCCGCTGTCCCACCCCACATCACAGCCCCCCACCCCCCAGGACAAGGGACCCCACAACCTCTCGGGGGGGCGACGCGACACCCAGGCTCCCCCCCTCCCCCCACCCCCACCTCCCGCCCCCAATTAAGTCCCGGTTAATTAACGAAGGCCCCGCTAACGACGCCTCACCACCCCCACGAGGTAGGGGCTCCCCGCGTCCCCCAGGAGGTGGGACACCACGATCTGAACCGCCTCCGCCGTCGAGCGCCGCGTCGGGACCACCACGTACTGGGGGGACAGTTGGGGACAGTTGGGGACAGCTGGGGACACGTGGGGACAGTTGGGGAGGGGAAATTGGGGACAGTGGGACAGGTGGGGACAGGGGGAACATGGGGACAGGGGGACAGGGGGACAGGGGACAGGGGACAGTGGGGATGGGGGACATGGGGACAGTTGGGGATAGGGGGACAGTGGGGACACAGGGGGACATGGGACGTGGGGACGGCATTTGGGGGGGGATGGGGGGACAGGGGAAAATTGAGGACAGGGGACAGTTGGGAAGGGGGAACATGGGACAAACTGGGGACATGGGGACAATTGGGACATGGGGACAATTGGGGACATGGGGGATGGGGGACACGGGGACAATGGGGAAGTTGGGGGATGGGGGACATGGGGACAGATGGGGGGGTGGGGGACATGGGGACAGTTTGGGGACAGGGGGACAGTTGGGGACAGTTGGGGACAGGGGGACATGGGGACATGGGGGATGGGGGACAGGGGGACAGTTGGGGACACAGGGGGACATGGGGACAGTGGGGTTGGGGACATTGGGGACAGGGGGACAATTGGGGGACAATGGGGGAATTGGGGACAGGGGGACAGGGGGACAATTGGGGACACAGGGAGAACTGGGGACAGGGGGACAGTTGGGGACACAGGGGGAATTGGGGACAGGGGGACAGTTGGGGACACGGGGACATTGGGGGATGGGGGACATGGGGACAGTGGGGGAATAGGGGGACACTTGGGGACAGGGGGACTGGGGACATTGGGGACAGTTGGGGACATGGGGACATGGGGACAGTTGGGGACACAGGGACAATTGGGGACAGTGGGGGATGGGGACAATTGGGGGACACAGGGACAATTGGGGACAGGGGGACAGTTGGGGACAGGGGGACATGGGGACAATTGGGGACAGGGGGGACATGGGGACAATGGGTTGGGGACAGTGGGGACATTGGGGGATAGGGGACAATGGGGGAGGGGGACAAATGGGGGATAGGGGGACATGGGGACATTTGGGGACAGGGGGACATGGGGACAATTGGGGACATGGGGACAATTGGGGACAACTGGGGACAGGGGGTCTTGGGGACAATTGGGGACAGTTGGGGACACAGCCCTGGGAGGGGCATGGGACTGGGGGGCACAGGGACAATGCTGGGGACAGGTGGGGGGACAGGGGGACATGGGGACATGGGGATGGGGAGACATGGGGACAGTTGGGGACAGGGGGACAGTTGGGGACAGTTGGGGACAGGGGGGACAGGGGACAGGATGGGGACAGGGGACAGGGGACAAGGGACATGGGGGATGGAGCATGGGGATGGGGACAGGGGGGGACATTGGGGACAAGTGGGGACCAGGGGAACTGGGGACATGGGGACAGTTGGGGACAAGGGGGGATTCATAGGGGGACATGGGGACAGTTGGGGACAGTTGGGGACAAGTGGGGGACATGGGGGACATGGGGACAGTTTGGGGGATGGGGACAGTGGGGACATGGGGACAGTGGGGACAGTAGGGGACAGTGGGGACGTGGGGACAGGGGGACATGGGGACACCGAGGGACATGGGGACATTGGGGAGATTGGGGACAGGGACATTGGGGCAGGGGGATTTGGGGACGGGGACTTGGGGAACAGGGACAATTGGGGACAGGGGGACAGGGTTGGGGACAGGGGGACATGGGGGCAATTGGGCACAGGGGGACATTGGGGGAAAGGGGACATGGGGGAGGGGGACAATGGGGGATAGGGGGACATGGGGACATTGGGGACAGGGGGACATGGGGGACAGGGGGACATGGGGCAGGGGGACAATGGGGAAGGGGGATCGGGGACAATGGGGACATTGGGGACAGGGGACAATTTGGGGACAGGTGGGGACTGGGGACAATTGGGGACATGGGGATTGGGGGGGACACAGGGGACATGGGGACATGGGACATTGGGGGACAGGGGGACATGGGACAATGGGGGGAACGGAAAGGGGGGACAGGGGGGGACTTGGGGACAGTTGGGGGACGGGGGACACAGGGACATGGGGACAATTGGGGACATGGGGACTTGGGGACAGTTGGGGACAGTTGGGGACAGGGGGACATGGGGACAATTGGGGACAGTGTGGGGACAGGGGGACCGCGTCTCACAGATGTCCCCAGATGTCCCCACCACCCCAGATGTCCCCAATGTCCCCAAATGTCCCCAAAGTTCCCACTGTCCCCTGCCAGTGTCCCCAAATGTCCCCAAATGTCCCTTATGTCCCCACTGTCCCTGGGGGGGGGTGGCCAAATATGCCCCAAAGTACCCGTGCCCCCAGCTTTTGTCCCCGACTGTCCCAAATGTCCCCCCAGATGTGTCCCCAATGCCCCCAGATGTCTCACTGTCCCCAAATGTCCCCCAATGTCCCCACTGTCCCCAATGGCCCCACTGTCCCAAAGTCCCCAATGTCCCCAGATGTCCCCAGATGTCCCCAGATGTCCCCAAATGTCCCCAAAGACCCCAGATGTCTCACTGTCCCCATATGTCCCCAATGTCCCCAAATGTCCCCAGAGAGTTCCCAGATGTCCCCAAATGTCCTCAGATGTCCCCCAGATGTCCCCCAAATGTCTCCCCATGTCCCCTTTGTGTCCCCCCATGTCACCACACTAGCCCCCAAAGCACCCAAAGGTTCCCCAGAATTTGTCCCAAGAAGGTGTCCCCAAATGTCCCCAAATGTCCCCAAATGGGGGACCCAGGTGTTGGGTGTCCCCAACTGGGAGCCCTGAGTGTCCCCGAATGTCCCCAGATGTCCCCAGATGTCCCCAAAGTCCCCAAAGTCCCCAGATGTCCCCAGTTGTCCCAAGATGTTCCCCAAATGTCCCCAGAATTGGTCCCCCCCAAAGTCCCCAAAGTCACAATGTGCCCAAAACCCAAATGTCCCCAAAGTCCCCAGATGTCCCCACTGTCCCCAAAGTCCCCAGTGTCCCCAAATGTCCCCAAAGTCCCCAAAATCCCCACCATCCCCAGCTGTCCCCAAATGTCCCCAGATGTCCCCAATATCCCCAAATGTCCCCAATGTCTACAAAGCCCCCAAAGTCCCCAGAGTCCCAAACATGTCCCAATGTCCCAAAGGTACCCCAGTGGTCCCCAGATGTCCCCAAAGTCCCCAGTGTTCCCCAATGTCCCCAGATGTCCCCAAAGTCCCCCAATGTCCCCAAATGTCCCCACTGTCCCCAAAGTCCCCAAATATCCCCAATGTCCCCAAAGTCCCCAATGTCCCCAAATGTCCCCAAAGTCCCCAAAATCCTCCCCACCATCCTCAGCTGTCCCCAGATGTCCCCAAAGTCCCCAAATGTCCCCAAATGTCCCCAAAGTCCCCAAAATCCCCACCATCCCCAGCTGTCCCCAGATGTCCCCAGATATCCCCAATGTCCCCAAATGTCCCCAATGTCCCCAAAGTCCCCAATGCCACCAGATGTCCCCAGAGGTCAAAATGTCCCCCCACTGCCCCAAAGATGGGCCCCGATGGTCCGCCAGATGTCCCCACCCACCAGCAGGATGTCGGCCACGATGGCCCAGTTGAGGGACAGCAGCGTCTCCCCGATGAAGATGAACACCTGGGGGGGGGGACAACAGCAACGCGTCCCCAAATGTCCCCAAATGTCCCCAAATGTCCCCAAATGTCCCCAGCCGTCCCCATAGTGACCCCAGATGTCCCCACAGTGACCCCACTGCCAAGCCCCAGGGCACCAGATTCCCCCAAATAATGTCCCCATAGTGGACCCCACTGCCCAAACACCGCCCCACCGTCCCCAAGTGCCAACCCCGGTGCCCCCCCCCCCAAAAAAAGACAAGAACCCCAAAGTGCCACCCCAAGGTCCCCCGATGTCCCCAAGGTCCCCAATGTCCCCATAAGTTGCCCCACTGCCACCCTGGGTCCCCAAATGTCCCCAAAGGTCCCCAGATGTCCCCAAAGCCCCATAGTGACCCACCCAGATGTTCCCCACCAGTGACCCCAATGCCAAAACCCTGGTGGGTCCCCCGATGTCCCCCAATGTCCCCAGACCCCCCACTGTCCCCATGCCCCCCAGTGACCCCAGACTCCCCCAGTGTCCCCAATGTCCCCAAATGTCCCCAAATGTCCCCGAATGTCCCCAAATGTCCCCAAAAAGAGGTAAATATCCCCGCAAGGGGTCGAAGTGTCCCCAAAAAGGGGTGAAACGTCCCCAAATGTCCCCAAACGTCCCCGTAGTGACCCCAAATGTCCCCACAGTGACCCCACTGCCACCCCATGTCCCCAGATGTCCCCAAATGTCCCCAAATGTCCCCAAATGTCCCTAGATGTCCCCACAGGGACCCGACTGCCACCCCATGTCCCCAAACGTCCCCAAAATGGCCCTCGGTGACCCCGACGCACCTCCCACCCCCCCCACAAGTTCCTCGATGGCCCCATATGTCCCCAGTGTCCACCCCCGCCCCCGCCGAGGGTTCCCCCACAGAATCCCCAAAAGTGCCACCACCCCATGTCCCCAAGGTGGCCAACCTGGTTGTTCTATCGGTCCCCAAATGGCCCCCCGTGTCCCCCACAGATCCAAAAAATTGCCAAACCCGTGTCCCCAAATGCCACCCTGTGTCCCCATAGACCCCAAAAGTGTCCACCAAACTCCCCAAACTCCGCCCCCCCCAGTCCCTAAATGACCCTAGACCTAAACGTGCCCCACACGGCGCTCCCCAATGCTCTCCCTACCCCCCCAAAATGGCCCCCCCCCCCCAGCCCCAAAACGCCCCCTCCCAACGGCCCCAACATTACTCCCCCCTGCCCCCAACTCCCCCCCCAATACCCCCCCACGCCCCCCAAACGCTCCCCCAACATCCTAAATGCCCCCCCCCACGTCCCGTAAACGGCCCCCCCCACGCCCCAAAACTCCCCACCCCCACCCCACCTCCACCCCCCCCCCCCACCACCACCACCCCGCCCCCCACACCGCACTCACATAGGCAGCGGGGTGACCCCGCCCCAACGGTCCCCCAAACAATCCCCCCCCCACGGTCCCCTAAATGCCCCTAAATGGCCCCTAGGACCCTAAATAAAGTGCCCGCCCACCACACCACACCAACAACCATCCCCCCACCACCCCCTCCAGCCCCCCCCCGACCCCTCCCTAACACCCCCCCCCGCGCAGCCCCCCCCCCACCCCCAAAAAAAAAAAAAAAAACCCCCCCCACCACCCCCCCCCCCCAGCCCCTGGGGGACACTGGGGCCGTGGGACCCCCCCCAGCCCCCGCACCAGCAACCCCCCCAACCTCCCCCCCACCCCCCCCCTCGCCCCCTACTCACCCACCCCACCCCCCCCAGCCCCCCCGCCCTTCCTCCCTTCCACCAGCCCCCCCCGCCAACACACCCCCCCTGCCCCCCATCCGCTCCGCACTCCCCCACCCCCCAGCCCCACAAACACCCCCCCCCCCCCCTCGCCCCCCTCCGCCCCCCCCCCCCCCCCCCCCCTCCTCGCCCCCGTCCCACCCCACCCACCAGTCCCCCACACCCGCCCAGTCCCCCAGCCCCCCCATTACCCCACCCCCAAACCGTCCCCCCCCCCCATCCCCCCCCTTCCCCCCTCCCACACCCCCCATCCCCCCGGCGGCCCCCCCCCCACCCCCCCCAACATCCCCCCCAACCCCCCGCCCCCCCCGGGGGGGCGGCGGCGGGGGCCGGCGGAGGGCTCGGCTCAGCGCGGCGCGGCGGCGCCCATGGCGGCGGCCCCGGCAGGAGACACCGGGAAGATGCTCCGCTCCGCTCCGCTCCCCCCGCCCCCCCCCACACACACACAAAAAAAAACCCCCCACACCCCCCCCCAACACCGAACAATCCCCCTAAATTGCGCCCACCCACGTCCCATAATTGCCCCGAAATGACCCTAAAGGCCACCCGCCCCCGTCAATGCCCCCGCCCCCCCAACGTTTTCCCCCCCACCCCCCCAACGACAACACCCCCCTCAGGGGCCCCCCCACCCCCACTCACGTATGCGGCGGCGACGCCGTAGGGGGCGCAGAGGAGCGCGAGGAGGAGGCAGGGGGCGGCGCCCAGCAGCCCGGCGGCGCACAGCAGCGGGTCGGCGTGGGGCCACGACGGCCGCAGCCATTGGCTCAGGGAGACCCCCGAGCCCACGCCCAGGACCCCCGTGGCGCACGTCAGCGCCCCGAACACCAGGCTGCGGGGACACGGCCGCCCCGTAACCCAGGGACCCCAGAACCCACTGACCCCATTGGCCCCACTGGCCCCATAACCCACTGACCCCATTGGCCCCAGAACCCGGTGACCCCAGAACCCAGGGACCCCATTGGCCCCATTGGCCCCAGAACCCAGGGACCCCATTGGCCCCATTGGCCCCAGAACCCCCTGACCCCATAACCCGGTGGCCCCAGAACCCAGTGACCCCAGAACCCGGTGACCCCATTGGCCCCATTGGCCCCAGAACCCGGTGACCCCATTGGCCCCAGAACCCACTGACCCCATAAGACAGTGACCCCATAACCCAGGGACCCCATTGGCCCCAGAACCCACTGGCCCCATTGGCCCCATAACCCAGGGACCCCACTGGCCCCAGAACCCAGGGACCCCATTTGCCCCATAAGCCAGAGACCCCATTGGCCCCATAACCCGGTGACCCCAGAACCCAGGGACCTCATAAGACAGTAACCCCATTGGCCCCATAACCCGGTGACCCCATAACCCGGTGACCCCATAAGACACTGACCCCATTGGCCCCAGAACCCCCTGACCCTATAACCCAGGGACCCCATAACCCAGGGACCCCATAACACGGTGACCCCATTGGCCCCATTGGCCCCAGAACCCGGTGACCCCATTGGCCCCATAACCCCCTGACCCCATAACCCATGGACCCCACTGGCCCCATTGGCCCCATAACCCACTGACCCCATTGGCCCCAGAACCTGGTGACCCCATTGGCCCCAGAACCCACTGACCCCAGAACCCAGGGACCCCATTGGCCCCATTGGCCCCATAACCCACTGACCCCATTGGCCCCGCATAACCCGGTGGCCCAGAAGACATGACCCATAGGCCCCAGAACCCACTGACCCCACGGCCCCATTGGCCCCATAACCCAGTGACCCCATTGGCCCCATTGGCCCCATAACCCAGGGATCCCATTGGCCCCAGAACCCACTGACCCCATAACACGGTGACCCCATAACCCACTGACCCCATAAGACAGGGACCCCATTGGCCCCATTGGCCCCATAACCCGGTGACCCCATAACCCAGGGACCCCATTGGCTCCATAACCCAGGGACCCCGTTGGCCCCATAACCGTAAACCACCTGGGACCACCCATAAACCCAGGGGGTGACCCCAATTGGACCCCGAATCCATGGAGCCCCCACTGGCCCCAGTGGCCCCATCCCACTGAACACCCAATAACCCAGTTGACCCCTATAACCCCAGGGACCACCATGGGCCGCAATAACCCCCTGACCCCATAACCCATGGACCCCACTGGCCCCATTGGCCCCAGAACCCGGTGACCCCATTGGCCCCAGAACCCACTGACCCCAGAACCCAGGGACCCCATTGGCCCCATTGGCCCCATAACCCACTGACCCCATTGGCCCCATAACCCGGTGGCCCCATAAGACAGTGACCCCATAACCCAGTGACCCCATTGGCCCCAGAACCCAGTGACCCCATAACCCACTGAGCCCATTGGCCCCATTGGCCCCATAACACGGTGACCCCATTGGCCCCATAACCCAGTGATCCTATTGGCCCCATAACCCAGTGACCCCATAACCCAGTGACCCCATAAGACAGTGACTCCATAACCCGGTCATAACCCCCCCATACCCCCCATATCCCCCCCAAATCCCCCCCATCTCCCACCCATCTCCCCGCCTAAATCCCCCCCCAAACCTCCCAAATCCCCCTCAAAAAAAGCCCCCAATCCCCCCCAAATCCCCCCCAAACCCCCCCAAACCCACAAATCCACCCCCCCAAAGTCCCCCTCATATCCCCCTATAATCCACCCAAACACCCCAAATAATCCCCCAAAACCCACCACAATCCCCCCAAAAAAAAAAAATCCCTCCCCATCCCCCCCCTCCCACCCATTCCCCCCCATAATCGCTCCCCCCCCAAGCCCTCCAAAAACACACCATATCCCCTCCCCCCATCACCCCCCCAACCCCCCAATATCCCCCCCAAATCCCCCAAACAGTCACCCAATCCCCCCCCCAAACGGCCCCCCCCCCACCCCCCCGCCCCCCCCCCCCCGCCAACCCACCTCGACCTGTCGCTGCTCTCCGCCCCCCCCGCGTCCCCCCCCCCCCCCCGTGCCATCCTGTACCCCCCCACGACCCCCCATATCCCCCCCAAACCCCCCAAATCCCCCCCCACACCCCCCCATACCCTCCCCAAAACTCCCAAATCCCCCCGCAAATCCCCCACAATCCCCCCCAAAAACCCCTCCCATATACCCCCAAAACCCCCCACATCCCCCCCATACTCCCAATCCTCCCTCCCCCCCCACATCCATCCCCCCCCAAAACCCCCCACAGGTCCCCCCCCCATATCCCCGCCCACCCACTCCCCTCCCTTGCCCCCCCCCCCCCCCCCACACCGAAAGCCACCTCGTCCCTGGTCGCTAGCTCCCCGCCCCCCCTGGCTTGCCCCCCGCCCGTGCCATTCCTTACCCCCCCCACGACACCACCATATCCACCCCAAACCCCCTCAAAACCACCAAATCCCACCCCCCAACATCCCCCCAAACCCCCAATCCCCCCATATCCCCCTAAAAACCCTCCAATACCACCCCAACACATACACCTCCCACCCATCCCCCCCACATCCCCCCCCAAAACCCCCCCCTTTTTTTTTTTTTTCCCCCCCCCACACCCCTCCCACCCCACAGAACCCCCCACACATCCCCCCACATCTCCCACAGCCCCACATCTCCCCACATCCCCCACAGCCCCCCCATATCCCCACATACCCCCAGCCCCACATCCCCCCCCCACCCCCCAAATCCCCCCCCCAAAACAATATCCCCCCCTCATACCCCCCCCCCCCAAACCTCCCCCCCCCCCCAGCCCCAGGGGGACCTGGGCGTCCGGGAACCCCCCAAATATCCTCACAAACACCCTAAACCCCGCGGAACCCCCCAAAATCTCCTCACGGACCCCCCAAAAGCCCCCCATCACACCAAAGTCCCCTATTGCCTCACGAATCCCCTCAGAACCCCACAAAATCCCCTCATGGACCCCCCCAAAACCCCCCATAGCACAGCCATATCCCCCCCATTCCCCCCACATCACCCCCCTCATAATATACCCCCCCAAACCCTCCCCATAGGCCCCCCCAAAGTGCCACCCCAATCTCTCGCATCCTCCCCCACATTATCCGCCGCCCCCTAAGTGAACCCCCCCCATTCCCCACCAAAACCCCCACACAACGGCCCCCCCCCACAACCCCTCCCTGTTCCCTTGCCGACCCCCCTCAGACCCACAACCCCACCTCTCCCTGGCGCTGCTCTCCGCCCCGCCCCGCGTCCCCCCCCCTCCCTCCGCGGGCAACGCCTGGCCCTATAGAGGAAGGTCCGGTGCCCAGAGCGCCAGCCCGCGCGCCCCCGCTCACGAACGCCACCGCCGTGAAGCCCAGCGTCGACAGCACGAAGCTGCGGCTGCGACACAACGACAGCGCCGACATCAGCGATCGTCGCGATAGGCGATGCCGCGGCGACACCCGGAAACGCATCGAAGCATCGCCCCCCTTCCCAACGGACCCATAATAAAAAAACCCCCCCCCCCACGACCCCATATGGCCACCACCCGTATGACCCCATAGACCCCAACCGCCCCTCCCACCCGCCCCCACCCGACCCAATATGACCCACCCCACACACGCGACCCCATATAAGCCCCCATATGGCCCCCAAGTAACCGGCACCCCACACCCCCCAACGAACCGCATAATAACCCACATATGGCACCATATAAAACCCACAAATCCCCACCCCCCCCACTGACCCCTATGGGCCCCATACATGCCCCATAATAAACCCCAAACCGCCCCACCCCCCCCAGCAGACCCCATATGAACCCCCATAAAACGGCCCAAATATAACCCCCCCGGCCCCATTGTCCCCCCATCTCCCCCCACCCCCGCCCCGGCCCCCCCCCCCCGCCCCCCCCACGACCCCATATGGCCCCATATACCACTAACCCTACCCCTAACCCCCCACCCCCCCCCAACACCACTACCCCATAGGGGCCCATATAACCCACCGTGGCCCCCACAGTGTCCCCATATCCCTCCCCATAGCCCCCCCCCAGCTGCCCCATATAAACCCCCTTAGGGCCCCATATAACCCTACCCCCCCCCCCCACGACCCCATATTGCCCCCCCTCCCCCCCCCGGCCCCTATAACCCCCATATGGCCCAATAACCGCCCCCCCCCCGGCCCCAATGAACCCCCCCCCAGCCCCTATAAAACCCCCCCCTGGGCCCAATGGCCCCAAAACCCCCCCCCCCCCCCCCCACGACCCCATATGGCCCCATATGGGCCCCATATAAAAACTCCCCCCCTGGGCCCCCATATGGCCCCCATATAACCCCCCCCCCCCCACAACCCTATGACCCCCCATCCCATGTCCCCCCCCCCACGACCCCATATAACCCCAATGGCCCTATAACCCCCCTCCCCCCCCCACACCCCATATGGCCCATATGGGCCCCATATAAACCCACACCCCCCCCCCCCCCAACAAACCCCATAGGGCCCCAATAACCCCACACCTCCCCCCCCCACCCCAATGGCCCCCCCCGGCCCCCATAAAACCCCCCCCGGCCCCATAGGCCCCCAAACCCCCACCCCCCCCCCACCCCCCCATGGCCCCATATGGCCCCCCCCGGCCCCATATAAACCCACCCTCCCCCCCACACCACATATGGCCCCAATGGCCCCCCCCCCAGCCCCATATCCCCCCCCATATGACCCCTAAGCCCCCCCCCAAACCCCCCCATACCCCCCCCCACCCTCCTATCCCCCCCCATAAGCCCCCTCCCCATAACCCCCCCATAACCCCCCCCATTTTTCCCCCCCCTTCCCACCCCCCCCCCACCCTTCGGTCCCCCCCCAGAAACCCCCTCCCAAATAACCCCCCATCTCCCCCCCCCATCCCCCCCCTAAGCCCCCCCAAAAGCCCCCTCCCCAAAATCCCCCCCAAAACCCCCCCCCCCATAACCCCCCCCATTTTCCCCCCCCCCCCTTTCCCCCCCCCCCCCCCCCCCCCGCGCCCCCCCCCAACCCCCCTCCCCCAAGCCTCCTCTCCCCCCCTAAGCCCCCCCCAAAAGCCCCCCCCCAAAACCCCCCAAAACCCCCCCATAACCCCCCCAAACCCCCCCAAACCCCCATCTCCCCCCATCGCGGGGGGGGGGGGGGGGGGGGGGGGGGGGGGGCCCCCCAAAAAGCCCCTCCCCATAAGCCCCCTCCCCATAACCCCCCCCATCTAACCCCCCCCAAACCCCCATCCCCCCCTCTGCTGCCCCCCAAAACCCCCCCCCAAACCCCCCCCCCCCAAAAAAAAAAAAAAAAAACCCCCCCCCCCAAACCCCCCAAACCCCCTCCCCCCCATCTGCCCTGCCCCCCCCAAATCCCCCTCCCCATAAACCCCCCCCCAACCCCCCCCCCCCCAAACCCCCCCAAAAAACCCCCCCCCCCCATCCCCCCTTCCCCCCCCAAACCCCCCCTCCCCCCAAAAACCCCCCCAAACCCCCCCCCCACAACCCCCCCCCCCGACCCCTGGCCCCCCCCCTCACTTGACAGCCACGCCTTATTTCCCCCCCCCCCCCCCAAACCCCCCCCCCACAACCCCCCCCCCCCCCCCCCCCCATACCCCTGCCCCCCCTCCCACCCCCCCCCCACACCCCCCCCCACCCCCCCCCCCCCCCCCCCCCCCCCCCCCCCCCGGCCCCGGGCCCCCCCCCCCCCCCCCCCCCCCCCCCCCCCCCAAACCCCCCCCCCCCCCAACCCCCCCCACCCCCCCCCCCCCCACCCCCCCCCCCCCAAACCCCCCCCCCCCCCCCCCCCCCCCCCCCCCCCCCCAAAACCCCCCCCCCCCCCCCCCCCCCCCCCCCCCCCCCCCCCCCCCCCCCCCCCCCCCCAACCCCCCCCCCACCCCCCCCCCCCCCCCCCCCCCCCCCCCCCATACCCCCCCCCCCCCCTCACTTGGCAGCCAGCGCCTTGAGGCCCCCAAACCCCCCCCCCCCACAACCCCCCCCCCCCCCCCCCCCCAACCCCCCCACCCCCCCCCCGGCCCCCCCCCACAACCCCACCCCCCCCCCAACCCCCCCCCCCCCCCCCCCCCCCCCCCCCAAACCCCCTGCCCCCCCCCCTCGGCAAGCCACCGCCTTGAGGCCCCCCCCACAACCCCCCCCCCAAAACCCCCCCCCCCCATATCCCCGTGCCCCCCCCCCTCACTTGGCAGCCAGCGCCTTGAGGTCGGCCCCCCAGGAGCTGTGGGTCTGGGGTCCGCGCTGGGCTCCGTCCATGGCGCCGCGGGGGGGCTCCCAAACCAGCAGCGCCAGCAGGGCCAGGGCCAGCAGGCCGAGGGCGGGGGTCACCTATGGGGCGGGGGGGGGCAGAATGGGGTCACTATGGGGTCGGGGGGGTCAGAATGGGGTCGGGGGGGGCAATTTTGGGGTCCGGGGGGCAAGTTTGGGGTCAGTTGGGGTCAGCATGGGGTTGGGGGGGCACAACAGGGCCAGGGGCCAGCAGGCCGAGGGCGGGGGTCACCTGTGGGGGCGGGGGGGGCGTTTTGGGGTCAGTATGGGGGGGTATGGGGTCACTATGGGGTCGGGGGGGGCGTTTTGGGGTCAATATGGGGTCGGGGGGGGGGCCAGGAGACAATAGGGGAAGTTATGGGGTCAGTATGGGGTCAATGGGGGACATTATGGGGTCGGGGTTAGGGCCGTGTTGTTCCATATAGGGCTGTGGCACCCCCTATAGGGCCGTGTTGCCCCATATAGGGCCGTGCTGTCACCCCATATAGGACCACGTCACGCCATATAGGGCCGTGCTGAGCCTATAGGGCCATGTCACCCCGTATAGGCCCACGTCACCCTATATAGGGCCGTGTCGCCCCATATAGGGCCATGCCATCCCTATAGGGTCGTATCACCCCATATAGGGCCGTATCACCCCATATAGAGCTGCACCACCCCATATAGGGCCATGCCATCCCTATAGGGCCGTGTCACCCCATATAGGGCCATGCTGTCCCATATAGGGCCGTGACGCCCCATATAGGGCCGTGTCACCCCATATAGGGCCATGCCATCCCTATAGGGCCGTATCACCCCATATAGGGCTGCATCACTCCATATAGGGCCATGCCATTCCTATAGGGCCGTATCACCCCATATAGGGCCATGTCACCCCATATAGGGCCGTATCACCCCATATAGGGTTGCATCACCCCATATAGGGTCATGTTACCCCATATAGGACCACGTCACCCCATATGGAGCTGCATTACCCCATATAGGGCTGCGTTACCCCATATAGGGCCGTATCACCCCATATAGGGCCGTGCTGGCCTTATAGGGCCATGTTGCCCCATATAGGGCCGTGCTAACCCTATAGGATCGTGTCACCCCATACAGCACCTTGTCACCCCATATAGGGCCATGCTGGCCTTATAGGGCCGTATCACCTCATATAGGGCCGTATCACCCCATATACGGTCATGCCATCCCTATAGGGCCGTGTCACCCCATATAGGGCCTTGTCACCCCATATAGAGCTGCATCGCCCCATATAGGGCCATGCCATCCCTATAGGGCCGTGTCACCCCATATAGGGCCTTGTCACCCCATATAGAGCTGCATCGCCCCATATAGGGCTGTGCTGGCCTTATAGGGCCGTATCACCCCATATAAGGCCGTGTCACCCCATATAGGGCCGTGTCACCCCATATAGGGCCGTATCACCCCATATAGGGCCGTGTCACCCCATATAGGGCCGTATCACCCAAGGGGCCGGTCCCCCAAAGGGCCAAAAACCCCTAAAGGCCATACACCCAAAGACCTGCCTGGCCTATAGGCCTGCTGCCCCTTATAGGGCCGTGCTGCCCCTTATAGGGCCGCCCCCCACTCACCCTTAGGGCCCAGTGCCAGTCGGACGCCGCTTCCTTCACCTTCGCCCCCGCGATGTACCCCAAACCGCTGCCCCACGGACGGACACACGGACAGACGGACGTCAGCGCGGCCCCATAGACACCCGCTGACCCCATACGCCCCTTCTGACCCCATACAACCCCATAGAGACCCCATAGAAAGCCAGAGAGCCCCAATGACCCAAAATCCCATAGAGACCCCAAGAGACCCCGGACCCTAGAACCCCAAGGACCCCAAGGCCCCATGGACCCAAGGACCCATAAGCCCCTAAACCCTTTACCCCAAGAGACCCAACAGAAACCCCAACCAAACTTAAACCCCAAGAACCCCTAGACCCCAAGACCCCATAAAAACCCCATAGGCCCCATAACCCTTCGACCCCATAAAAAACCCCAATAAAACCCATAGACCTTGACCCATACACCCCATAACCCTGAAACCCCAACAGAAACCCCATAAGAGACCCAAAGAAAGCCCCAAGGACCCATGACCCCAACAGGACCCAAGGCCCCAAACCCAAGCCCCTTAAAGACCCCAAGACCCAGAACCCCGGACCCCAAAAAGACCCCAAAGGCCCCAGGACCCATAAGACCCCTAACCCCCATAAAGCCCATAAGACCCCATAGAGCCCCAAGAACCAAGCCCAGACCCCAGGAACCCCAAAACCCATAAGCCCCCGGCCCCCCATGAAACCCCATAGAGCTCTAACTGACCCCATAGAACCCCTAAGACCCCCAAATAGAGCCCCACTGATCCCATAAAGCCCCATAGAGACCCCAAGACCCCCATAGAGACCCCATGAGCCCCACTGACCCCACAGAACCCCATAGAGACCCACGACCCCACAGAGCCCCCCAAGCCCCATAGACCCCACTGCAATACCCCAAAAAAAGCCCCAAGACCCATGGCCCCATAGAGGCCCCTGGCCCCATAGAGACCCCATAACCCCATCCCTAAGGCCCCAAGAACCCATGAGCCCCACAGAGCCCCATAAGGCCCCATAGAGCCCATGAACCCATAGAAGCACTGAACCCAAAGACCCAAGAGTCCCATCCCCCCCACAAACCCCCCACGACCCCATACCCCCCCCGACCCCCAAACCCCTTTGACCCGACCCCGTACCCCATGACCCCGTACCTGCCCAGGGCACGGCCAGGTAGAAGCAAACCCCCACAAGCCCCATAGCCCATAAACCCATAGGACCCAAGAAACCCCTAACCCCATAGAAAACCCTGACCCATAGAAACCCATAGAGCCCATACCCAAAAGAAAAACCCCATAAAAGCCCCAAAAGAAACCCATAGACCCCATAGAACCCATAGCCCGCCCAATGACCCCATAAACCCTTAAGACCCCAGGGACCCCATAGAAACCCCATGACCCCAGAGCCCATAGGACCATGACCCCATAGAACCCCCATAGAGCCCATGGACCCCAAGGCCCCAAAGACCCAAGAGACCCCGGCCCAAGAGCCCCAAGGACCCAAGAAACCCCTAAGACCCCAAAGCCCCAAAAAAACCCCTACAGCCCCATAAGCCCCTATCCCAGACCTATGACCCCAAAACCCCAAAAAAAAAAAAAAAAACCCAAGAGCCCCATAGGAGCCCACAGAACCCATAAGAGCCCCATAGCCCCAAAGCCCAGACCCCTAGAGACCCCATAGAGCCCCCCCTAACCCCGCCCCCATAGAGCCCCAAAAAACCCCCAAAGCCCCATAAGACCCCTTTTTAAAAAAGAACCAAGAACCCCCTAAACCCCATAAGACCCCATAGAGCCCCTGGTCCAAGAAACCCCCATAAGAGCCCCCTAATAAAGCCCTATAGAGCCCATAGAGCCCCTAGAGCCCCATAGATCCCCAAAGCCCCATAGAGCCCCTAGAACCCATAGAACCCATAAGACCCCCCCCCAGACCCCCATTGAGACCCCCCATTGGACCCCTCCCCCCTGACCCACCGGCCCAAGGGACCCATAGAAGACCCCAAGGCCCCATAGACCCCATAGAGACCCATAGAGACCCCCCGGCCCATAGAGTTTACCCCCCGGCCCCATAAAACCCCGGCCCCTAGAATTTTAGACCCATAGGGGCCCCGGGTAGAGCCCCATAAGCCCTTAGAGCCCCATAGGACCCCAAGACCCCATAAACCCTAAGCCCCATGACCCCATAAGACCCCATAGAGACCCAAGGCCCCATAGAGACCCAAGACCCCACGCCCCCAAAACCCAAGGACCCCAGGCCCACAGGACCCAAGGGCCCCAAGGACCCCAGCAACCTTAGACACTCCCAGTACCCCATAAAAACCCCATAAGCCCCATGACCCCTAGGACCCTAGAACCCCTAGACCCCATAACCCCATAGGCCCCAAAACCCCCCAAACACCCTAGAACCCCCTAGACCCCACACCCCCAAAGGCCCCATAGAAACCCCCCAGGCCCCTAGAACCCCTAGGGCCCCATAAACCCTATAGGCCCATAGACCCCCAAGCCCCTGGGAACCCGGGGCCCAGGACCCTGACCCCATAGGAGCCCCAAGAGCCCCCCCAAAGCCCCATAAGACCCCTGGAAACCCATAGACCCCCCCCCAGACCCCCCAGACCCCTGGACCCCATGAACCCCCCCCGGCCCCCTGACCCCCCCCCTAGAAACCCCCCCCCCAAGGGGCCCCATAGACCCCCTGCCCCATAAACCCCATAGAACCCCATAGACCCCCATAGAACCCAATAGAACCCCCATAGGGCCCATAGAACCCATAGTACAACCCCCCCAAACCCCCATGAACCCCATAGAGAAAAACCCATAGCCCAAACCCCAAACCCCATAGAAACCCCATGGCCCCATAGAAACCCCAAGAACCCATAAAGACCCCAGACCCCATAGACCCCAAGAGCCCCTAGAGACCCCGAACCCAAAGGCCCATGACCCATAGAGCCCCCACCCCCCCAAACCCCTTGACCCCGTGACCCCCCTGAACCCGCGACCCCGTGACCTCTGACCCCGTGACCCCGTACCTGCCCAGAGGCACGGCCAGGTAGAAGCAGCCGAGGGCTCGGCTGCGCTGGGAGCCCCCATAGAGGTCAGCAATGAGGGTCGGAGCCACGGTGGAATAGGAGGCCTCACCCACCCCCACCAGGGCACGGCCCAGCAGCAGCGCCCAGAAATGCTGTGGGACGAGCGGGGGTCACGGGGGGGTCACGGGGTCACGGGGGGTCACGGGGTCAAGGGGTCACCGGGGGCCATCGGAAGGGTGGGGTGATGGGAGCCCATGGGGTCCCAGGGCATCATGGGGTCATTGGGAGTCATGGGATCACAGGGGGTCACAAGAGGTCACGGGGGGCAGGGGGTCAAGGGGTCAGGGGGTCACGGGGGGTCACGGGGTCAAGGGTCAGGGGGCCAGGGAAAGGAGGGGGAGGGAGGTCATAAGGTCCCGGGGGGTCAATGAGGGGTCCCAGGGGGTCTTGGGGTCAGAGGGGTCACAGGGGTCAAATGGGGTCACGGGGCATGGGTCAAGGGGGTCCAGGGGTCATGGGGTCAGGGGTCAAGGGGGCACTGGGGGCCCACGAAGGGTGGGGTGAGGGGAGGGCATGGGGTCACGGGGTTAAGGGGTCATGGGTTTCACGGGGTCAAATGGGGTCACAGGGGGGAATGGGGGTCAGGGTCAGGGGTCACGGGGGTATGGGGTCAAGGGGGTATGGGGTCACCGGGGTCCCGGGGTGGGGGGATGGGGGGTCAGGGGGTCACAGGGGTCATGGAGGGCACAGGGGTCAGGGGGGTCACAGGGTAACAGGGGTCAGGGGTCTGGGGGTCAAGGGGTCAGGGGGGCCACGGGGGGGGGTCACGGGGGGCATGAATCACAGGGGTTTTGGGGGTCGGGGTCAGGGTCACAAGGGGTTTAAGGGGGCATTGGGGTCACAGGGTCACAGGGGTAAGGGGTCACGGGGAGGGTAGGGGTCAGGGGGTCACGGGGGCATGGGGTCACCAGGGGGCCCATTAAAGGGTGGGGTGATGGGAGGTCATGGCGTCACAGGGGGGTTATGGGCAGGGGGGTCACGGGTCACAGGGGGTCACAGGGGTCACAGGGGTACATGAGGTCACGGGGGTCAGGGGGGTCCATGAGGTCACGGGGGGTCTGGGGCACAGGGGGGCCACGGAAGGGGGGGGTGATGGGGGCCAGGGGTCACAGGGGTCACAGGGGCAAGGGTCACGGGGGAATGGGTCCAAGGGGGTCACGGGGTCACAGGGGGTCACGGGGTCACCGGGGGCCATCGGAAGAGTGGGTGGGGGGGATATGGGGCACGGGGGTCAATGGGTCCCACGGGGTCATTGGGGATCCCAGGGCACATGGGTCGCGGGGGTTACAGGGGTAACGGGGGTCCCGGGTCATGGGGGGTCACCCAGGGGCCTCGGAAGGGTGGGGTGATGGGAGGTCATGGGGTCACAGGGGATTATAGGATGACGGGGTCACATGAGGTCACAGGGAGAGGATGGGGTCATAGGGTCACGGGGTCACATGGGGTCACGGGTCATGGGGTCACCGGGGGCCATCGGAAGGGTGGGGTGATGGGAGGTCATGGGGTCACAGGGGGTTATAGGGTCACAGGGGGTCACAGGGGATCATGGGAGGTCATGAGGTCACATGGTGTCACATGGGGTCACAGGGGGTAAAGGGGGGCCAAGGGTCAAGGGGGTGGGGGTCAAGGGGTCACGGGGGGCCATTGGAAGGATGGGGTGATGGGAGGTCATGGGGTCACAGGGGGTTATAGGGTGACAGGGGCCCCCCCATCTCCCTCCCCCCACCCTCCACCTCCAGCCCCCCATTTCCCACCCCCAGCCCCCCCACCTCCCCCCGTCCCCCCCACTGCCCCCCCCCTCCCCCCACTCCCCACCCCCCCCATCTCCCCCACCCCCCCATTCCCATCTCCCCCCATCTCCCCCCCCCCTCCCCCCTCTCCCCCCCCCCCCCACCGCCCCCCACCCCCCCACCCCCCACCCCCATCTCCCCCCCATCCCCCCTCCCATCTCCCTAAACCCCTCACCCCCACCCCCCCCTCCCCCCCCTCCCCCACCCCCCCACCCCCCCCCCCCACCCCCCCCCCCCCCCCCCCCCCACCCCCCCCCCCACCCCCCCCCATCCCCCCCCACTCCCCCCTCTCCCCCCCCCCTCCCCCCCATCCTCTCCCCCCCCCCCCATCCCCCCCCACCCCCCACCCCCCCCATCCCCCCCCCCCTCCCCCCATCCCCCCCCCCCACCTCCCCCCATCCCCCCCCATCCCCCCCATCTCCCCCCCCATCCCCCCCCCCCCCCCCTTCCCATCCCCCCCCCCACTCCCCCCCCCCCCCCATTTTCCCCCCCCCCCACCCCCCCCATTCCCCCCCCAACCTCCCCCCCCCCCCCCCCCCCCAACCGACCTGTGGGGTGGAAGCGCTCCCCGGGGAGGCGACCCAGAGGCTAGGCCGCCCCCCCGCCGTTCCTGTTGTAGCGGTCGCCCAGGAAGCCGAAGAGCGGAGCCAGCGCCATGTAGCTGCCGATGAACGCTGCCCAAAAATTGGAAAAGTGGGGGGTGGGACCCCCAGGTGTGGGGCAGGGACTTAGAAGTGGGGCTGGGACCCATAAGTGCAGGGCTGGGACCCCCAAGCGTGGGGCTGGGATATTTAAGTATGGAGCTGGGACCCCCAGGTGTGGGGCGGAAGGGAAAGGGGGGCTGGGACCCACAAGGGGGTGTGGGGCGGGACCCATGTGGGCGGGACCCCCAAGGTGGGCTGGGAAGAAGGGGGCAGACCCCCAAGTGTGGGGCTGGGACTTAAAAGTGGGGCTGGGATCTAGAAGTGGGGCTGGGACCCCCAAGTGTGGGGCGGGGACCCATAAGTAGGGTCCCCACAGTAGATCCCACTTCTGGGATCTACAAGTGGGGGCCTGGGACCCATAAGTGGGGGGCTGGGACCCATAAGTTGGGCTGGGATCTAGAAGTGGGGGGCTGGGACCCATAAGTGGGGGACTGGGACCCATAAGTTGGGCTGGGACCTATAAGTGTGGGGCTGGGATCTAGAAGAGGGGGGCTGGGACCCATAAGTTGGGCTGGGACCCCCAAGTGTGGGGCTGGGACCCATAAGTAGGGCTAGAACCTAGAAGCGGGGCTGGGACCCCCAAGTGTGGGGCCAGGACCCCCAAGTGTGGGGCTGGGACCCATAAGTGGGGCTGGGACCCCCAAGTGTGGGGCAGGTCGGTACCGGTCTGCAGGAGCCCGGAGCTGCCGTCCCCAATGGCGAAATATT
This sequence comes from Lophura nycthemera, assembly GCA_021292215.1. Classification (NCBI taxonomy): domain Eukaryota; kingdom Metazoa; phylum Chordata; class Aves; order Galliformes; family Phasianidae; genus Lophura; species Lophura nycthemera. Next base: position 25,892 of record JADANK010000914.1, read on the forward strand.
CCTCGATGTCGGGGAGGACGCCTGGGGGCAGCGGGGGGAGCGCTGGGGGGCTGCCCCATAGCTGCCCCATAGCTGCCCCATAGATGTCCCATAGCCGCCCCATAGCTGCCCCACAGCTGCCCCATAGCCGCCCCATAGCGTGGCACAGATTGCCCCATAGCTGCCCCATAGATCCCAAAAACCCCCATAGCCCCCTAGCGCCCCATACGTCCAACTGCCCTATAGCTGCCCCATAGGCCCCCATTCCCTTTGCCCCAAGCGCCCCATAGCTGCCCTATAGTGGACAAAATGCCCCATACTGCCCCAAGATACCCCATAGCTCCCCACAGCCGCCCCATAGATAACCCCATAACTGCCCCATGCCCCCATAGCGTTACCAAAGATTGCCCTAGCTGCCCCATAGGGGATACCCCATAGCCACCCCATAGCATGACACAAACTGCCCCAAGCTGCCCCATACCCCCCATAGTCCCCTAGCTGCCCCATAGTGCCCCATAGACCCAAAAGGGCCCCCATAGGCCCCAACCCTGCCCCCAAGTGTGAACCCACCCCCATAGCGCCCCATAGCCGCCCCAAGTGCCCCATACCCCATGCTGCCCCCATAGCCGCCCCATAGCCGCCCCATAGCATGACACAAACTGCCCCATAGCTGCCCTACCCCCCATAGTACCCCATAGATCCCCATAGCTGCCCCATAGCTGCCCCACAAACCTGCCCCACACTGCCCCAACCGCCCCAACCCCCCGATCCCCTCTGCCCCAACCGCCCCAACCTGCAGTTGCCCCATAGTGCCCCTGGTCCAACTGCCCCCAACTGCCCCATAGCGTGACACAGACTGCCCCACATCCACCCCATAGCTGACCCCATACCCGACCCTACAACCACCCCACCTCT
>JADANK010000915.1:0-12355 GCA_021292215.1 Lophura nycthemera
ATTCAATATAATTTTGCCAATGAATTTCTATGAATTTTTCCCTAACCTTTAATTTCTCATTTGTTTAAGTTCTTCCAAGGATGACCCAATTCTATCAAACTCATAATTCTTCTGTAATTTACTGGTTTTTCTCTTTAGACAGGGATTTATCAGTTTCTAGACATCAGGCAGTTCTGGCAAATGCCAGCCATATTCATGCATGTTCATAATACAAAGGGCACATGAACTACACCTGATCTTCATGTCTTAGATCAAGAAGTGCTCATGAGTCTGTCTCTTGCAATTTTTTAGTATACCACCCAAATATCTTTAGTGTTCATCAGTTGATGAATGTTGACTTATTGTTTTGCTCTTGTTGTGGAGCCCCCAGAGCAAGAGGGATGTGAAATTGTTGGAGCAGATCAGAGGTGGGCCACAAAGATGATCAGAGGGCCAGAGCACCTTCCCTCAGAGGACAGGCTGAGAGAACTGGGGCTGTTTGGCCCAGAGACGAGAAGGCTCTGAGGAGATCTTGTCGCAGCCTTCCAGTACCTGAAGGGGCCTCAGGAAAGCTGGGAAGGCTTTCATAGGGCATGTAGGGTAGAAAGGGTAAGGTTTAAACTGAAGAGGATAGATTAGATAGATATAGGAAGAAATTATTTACTGTGAGGGTGTGGACTGCTGGAAGGTGCAGAGAGGTTCATGACCTCGCTGGCACCCGTTCGGTGTCTCAGGCCAGGCTGGATGAGACTTTGAAAAATTTGGTCTAGTGAGAGGTGTCCCTGTCTATATTAGGGGGGTTGGAACTAGATGATCTTAAAGGTCCCTCCCTACCCAAAACATTCTATGACTTAGTACTGAGAACACTTGTCCAGTTCTGGCTCCAACCATGCAAGAGAAAAATGTAAGTACTGGAAGGGATCCAGTGTAGAACCACAAAGATGATTCAGGGACTGTAGGATCTCTCTTTCAAGGAAAGGCTGTGAGGACTGGGACTGTTCAGCCTAGAAAAGAGGAGACTGGGGTAGGATCTTATACATGTGGATGAAAGAGTGTTCAGTGAAGACAGAGCCAGTCTCTTCAGTGATGCCCAGTACCAAGCCAAGAGACAGTGGGTACAAATTGGAATACACTTCTTTTGTGTGTATAACTGAGCTCTGGCACAGGTTGCTCAGAGAATTTGTGGAGTCTCCCTCCTTGGAGATCTTCCAAAGCTGCCTGGAGACAGCTGGGGACAATCTCTACTAAGTGGCACTGCTTGAACACAGGATTGAACCAGATGACCTCCAGATGTTCTTTTCAGCCTCAATCATTCTGTGATTACTTTTGTGAAGAGCCATTTATATATTAGGGAAAATAATTTTCATAGAAAATATGTTAGTTCTACGTGCAGCAATTACTTCATGGAAGTAGGAAAAGAGAGGTGATTTCATTAAATATTTTATGATCGTGACACAGAATGTGTAGATGATGATTTGTTAGTAGAAACATATGAGGTACATGCATACTTTTCTAAAATACCATTGTAATTTTTTAAAGAATGTGTTAAAATTGAGTTTCTGAATGAATCCAGTGAGAAGATGTAGAAATCTGATAAAAAGAAGTTGGGGAAGCATACCACTAATTCTGTGCAAGATGGTTTAAAATGTTTACATCATTTCTAAGTATATTTCTCTTTTCATAAACTGGATACTCATAAGAGAAATATAAGAGAATTTCTGAAAATCCAAGGCAAGTATTCAATTAGTGTTTGCACACTGATATAGGTCATCAGAACTGCTAGGTTTATTGGCACAGGTGACAATGGAATGTGTAGCATAAGAGATTAATTCAAAAAGGAGTTTTCATATCAAACAGCACATTAAGCTTTTCTTCTGGCCCACCTTCCCCAACAGTACTTGTGAAATTTTGCAAAGTGTGCATACATGCATGTGGGACACTGCAAAAGAAGAAATATTTTGTGAAGTTCCTGCTAGGCCTGTGCTAACTTTCCCCAACTTTACCCTCAGTAAGTTTGCAGATGACACCAAGTTGGGAGGTGGTGTTGATCTGCCTGAGGGTAGGGAGGCCCTTCAGAGAATCTGAAGGGTTAGCTGGGCCTGGGCTTATGAGGTTCAACAAGGCCAAATGTCGGGTCCTGCACTTTGGCCACAATAACCTCATGCAATGTTATAGGCTTGGAGATGAGTGGCTAGATGATTGTGAAGAAGAAAGGGACCTGGGAGTGTTGGTTGATGCCCGATTGAACATGGAGCCAACAGTGGTGCCCGGGTGGCCAAGAGGGCCAACGGCATCCTGGCCTGATTAGAAATAGTGTGGCCAGCAGGACAGGGAGGGAATGCATCCCCCTGTACTCAGCACTGGTGAGGCCACACCTCAAGTACTTGTCAGTTTTGGGCCCCTCTACAGGAAAGACATTGAAGCCTGAGCGTGTCCAGAGAAGAGCAACAAGCTGGTGAGGGTCTTGGAGCACAAGTCTTTGAGGAGCGCTGAGGGAGCTGGGATGTTTAGGTTGGAGAAGAGGAGCTAGGGAGACCTAATTGCTTCCTAAAACTTCCTGAAGGGAAGTTGTGGTGAAGAGGGGTTTGGCCAGGCAGTGAACAGGACCTGGGGAATGGCAGCAAGTTGTATCAGAGGAGGTTTAGCTTAGACATGAGGAAAAACTTTTTCTCTCAGAGAGTGGTCAGGCTCTGGAATGGCCTGCCCAGAGAGGTCGTGGAGTCGCCATCCTGGCAGTGTTCAAGAGGCATCTGGATGAGGCGCTGCGAGGTATGGTTTAGTGCTTGTGGTAGCAGTGGTAATGAGAAGACGGTTGGACTAGATGATCTTATAGTCGCTTCCAACTTTGTGATTTTATGATTCTATGATTCTATGAAGATAAATTCCTGTTTCATGTTCTTGTCTTGCACTTAATCTAGCTAAGCTGTAGACACAGATGTTGAGGCTATTCTCCTTACTCTCACTGCAAAACTTTCCTATGAAGAGATTGTACAATTACTGTAAACTGGAGATTATATTGTCATATGAACAGATGGACATAAGATATTTCCCAAGTCAGACTGATGTAATATTTATAAGATGCTGCTGAAATGATCTGGGATGAATATGCAATACTAGAGCTTCCAAGCCAGAAAAGCCAGCCCTTTGCTTCAAATGCATGTGACTCTAAAGTCTGGCTCATCTTCTCATATCTCTTCACAAGGTCATGATGACTTACTTGTGTGCTGATAGTAATCATCATCATCTAAGCAGTATTGATCTCTTAGTGTCTCTGTGCCAGTCATCTTCATACAGCATATGCTGTCACCACAAAGCCTTCTGTTAGAAAGCTTTACCTGAAAATAAAGCTATTAGCAGTTGGTTTTAAATTCTGTCAGTCTGCTTCGCACTTCCCAATGCATACATTTTAATATAAAGTATGATTATTACTATCAAGTATTAGCAACCTGAATACATTCCCAGAAGAAAGGAAAGTATGAATGAAAAAAGAAATTCTTTACTGTGTGATTTCTGTTTTGTTATGATTATTTAACGGTCTTTAGAAAGAGAAAAAGTACTGTCAGGCAGAAGCTACATGGGAAAAAGTTGTTGATAAAAGTGCATCAGTGTCTCATAAAGGCAAAAATCTTCATATTTTTACCCCACAGACCATAAAAATTTGGAAAAATAAATTCCTGCAGAATAAATTTCCCTTAATTCACTCACCGTGGTTTTATATGTTTTTTGTTTGTTTGTTTGTTTTTGTGTGTGTGTGTATGTTTTCATTTTGAGTATGTTATATTCCAGAACAGAAATTTATTAGGGAATAACTCCATTAATGTATCTGCACACCAGTCAGCGTATTTTGCTGACTACTTGTCCTTACCAAGGCTAAAATGAAACTAGTTTATTTATTGGTATATTTATAAATAATGCTGTTTACACTGCTAAAATGCCATTGACTATTGCGTAAGTGTGGTGGTCAAAGGCAGAATTTCTACTTGCTTTCCTCATACCATGATGTTTTCTCATAAAAATAAAAGAAATTAGCTAACTCACACATAAACAACACTAGACTCTTGATAAAGTTGATTTTAGTTAATCAATTAAGATAGTCAGATTTGTAATTTTCAGATTCAGACCTCTACAAGACCTTGAGTACTTCTGTAAAGTATCAGCCTACGACAACAATCTGACATTTTCAGTAAATTACTTTGTTTCTTGCCACTCTAATGGTGTAAGTATAAGTTGACTATCTCAGGTCATAGTACCTGTTCTTTGCTCCCTACTGGGTGATTTTTCTTAATCTTTTTCTCTCCTACTGCCCTGATGGTTTGCAATCTATGTGAAGATCAAATAGCTAGAACCTGAGTTTTCTGTGTGTGCTTATAATTACTGGCCGAGGATTTCAAAAAGCAGTGAAGAGCTGCAAAAACAACACAGCATTTTGCTCACTTCCTTTCCTCCCAGTGGGATAGGGGAAGAGTTAGAAAAAAAAATAATTCACAAGTTGAGATACAGACTATTTACTAACACCAAAAAAAAAAAAAAAAAAAAAAAAAAAGAAAGAAAGAAAATTGTAGTAATAACCATTGTATATCTACATTTGGATACAAAACAAATGATGCACAACCAACGTTACAGATTTTAACAGACTCAAAAGATGAGCCTGGGTGAATCTAATGAGGTTCAACACAGAAAAGTGCAAGGTTTTTTACATGGGCCAGAGGAATCCTTGGCATATATATAGACTGGAAGGAACAATCCTTGAGTATAGCCCTGAAGAGAAGGACCTGGGGGTCCTGGTGGATAAAAAACTGAACATGAGCCAGCAGTGTGCTCTTGCAGCTTGGAAAGCAAATAGTGTCCTGGGCTCCATCAGAACAGCGGTGGCCTCTCTACTCTGCCCTCGTGAGGCCTCATTTGGAGTACTGTGTCCAGGTCTGGGGCCCCCAGTGCAAGAAAGACAGAGAAAGTTGGAGAGGGTCCAGAGGAGGGCCACAAAGAACAGAGGGCTGGAGTATCTCCCTACAAAGACAGGCTGAGGGAGCTGGGCTTGTTTAGCCTGGAGAAGAGAAGGCTGTGGGGTGATCTAATTGCAGCCTTCCAGTACCTCAAGGGAGCACACAAACAAGAGGGGAATCAACTCTTTCCAAAGGTAGATAACAGCAGGACAAGGGGAAATGATTTTAAGTTGAAGAAGAAAAGATTTAGGTTGGATGTCAGGGGTAAGTTCATTATTAAGAGAGTGGTGAGGTGCTGGAACAGGCTGCCCAGAGAGGTTGTCAATGCCTCATCCCTGGGGTATTTAAAACCAGATTGGATGGGGGTCCTGGGCAGCCTGGTCTGGGATTAGATATGGAGGTTGGCAGCCCTGCTTGTGGCAGCGGCACAGCCTTGAAGTCCCTTCCAACCCATGTCATTCTATGATTCTATGATATGATGCATGTAATAATTGCTCATAATCCATCAACCAAAGTTTACCCAGTCCCTGAGTTACAACTGCCTGCCTTATCAGCTCCCCACCCCTTTCAGTTCTTCCACATGATGTTATACGGTGTAGAATATCCCTTTAACCTGGTGAGGTCAACTGTCCTCGTTCTGTCCTTTCTCTAATTCTTGTGCTCCCTCAGCTCCATTTACTGGTGGGACAGTATGACTATTCTGCTCAAAAAGCAAAATTCTTTCTGACAGGTTCTTGGCAATAACAGGCAAGGTATTTGTGAGTAAATAAATGGTCATATACAGAAAGAAGAGCTGAACTTAGCCAACTGGTAAATGGACACTCTGGCTATGCAGCACTCCTCCAGAAGCTGGTTAGGACCAAGAGATGCTCTCCCTTCAGTGACTGTTCCTTATATGAGCCCAGAGTGGTTCCACCCAGGGTAGTTTTCACCCAGGGTCCACCCTTTCTGGTCATGTGAGGAGTAAGGATGCAAAAAATTTGCTTGTGCTCCTTGGGCCAGCCACACCCCTTCACCACGTGCTCAATCACTACTTCAAGTTGCATCCTAACAGTTCCCCTACAATGAGAATCCAAAAAACTTAAACTTCCTTGGCTCTGTGCATCACTGATTAGCAACAAGAAATGTTGATGCATTATCAACATTATTTTTCTTCTAAAGCCAAAACACAGCATCATACCAGACACTATAAAGAAAAGGAATATATCTACACTCTGCAGAAATCAGGACACGAAGTTTTTAGGCGTGTGTATGATTCCTAAAGAAATTAATGAGAATCAGTGGCTGAATTTTTAGCTCTTCTTTATATTGAAACTTCTGATTTCTTAGGGCAAAAGATTTTTTATTTCATATGAAAAAGCCTTTTAACATTTAATAATTTTTATGAAAATTTTACATTTTGCATACATTCATTGAATTGCAGAAGCAGTAGGTTTTGAATTCAGTGGCCTTACTACATCCCACCCGCAGTCAGAAGAATAGTTCAAACTCACGACCAAATTTAAATTTCTGTGAACATCATATGTCAAATTTTATAGTTAAATTTTTGCTAGAAATATTCTAGCAAATCTGCCATGTAAACCCTTCTGAAGGGACAAGTTGTAATGAGCTTCTGTTATGTTATCAGCAAAAAGAAAGGCCAAGTAGCAATATCAGATTGTCAAAGTCATTGAGAGAGTCTCTGCAAGATCTACATTTTACTTGGAACCTCCTAATCATAACATTTTTAGTAGGAATCCAATAACATGGGTTTTTTTGTTGTTCTTGTTTTTTTGTTCCACAACAGTGATGTCTCCAGAAGATGATGATGTATTCTTTGAGATACACTGAATACATCTTTATCTGTGGATTCAGTTTAGGGCTTAGAGGACCAATGAAAAGCACTTTATCTGTGTTATGTCTGGATTTGTCTCAAACACTTGCCAGATAAGACCACTAACAAGACCACAAAACAGAAGGCTGAAGTCTTGGTTCAGAGGAGGGAGTCCTGTATAGACAGGATAGCCTTGTTCTGTTCAGAACTCTCGTTTAGTGGTAGAAGTTTTGATTGCAAACTTGTTTACAGCTAACTTTTTTACAGCAAACTTATTTATGGCAAACATGGTTGTTGTGGACTTATTGATGAACTTGTGATGTTAGTCTGGTAAATCTGGTAGGAATAGAAGAGAAGCTCTGAGAGAAATCTTGAGAAAAGCTCTGAGGGACTTTGAGACTTTGAAACTTATGGATGAGCACTCACACAAATCAAGCATCCACCACTGACTGGACAAATGCTGTAACCTGGACTGGTGATCTCTTCCTCTGCTCATCCTCTCTCTCTTCCCCCACCCCCTGCATCTCTTTTTTCCTTCTTTTTAACTTTTAAAATAAAGTAATGCAAATCTTATTTCAATATCTTATAAAGTCACATAGTTTAGCTTCACAGCTTAGACCAATACAATTTTAATTGTGCTAATACTTTTAAAATAGTTGTACAGAGTTTCTCATTAAAACTAATGGTTATATTTGGACCTCAAGGATTGTTTTACCTTAATCTAACCAGGAGGATTTGTGAATCTCATCACGTCTCCCTCCCTTCATGTGAGGGACATGACAGAGGCTCACCCATTTCTGTTCATTTGCCGGGAAAATCCTTTGGTGTTTTCCAGTAGAGAACCAAAGCTAGTGCTAATCCTTAGACAGTGTGTTCCACCAGGCAACTAGGATACAAGTGAAGTCAAAGATGTATGGATGTTACAACATATGCAAATGATAGGGTCCCGTATCTTTGCTCAGATCACTGTTCCAGTTGCTCCATCCAAAGTGATAAGTGGTCAGCTTGATTCGTCACCTGTTTGGGTTTTGTTTTGTTTTGTTTGTTTTGGTGTTTTTGTTTGTTTGTTTGTTTGTTTGTTTTTTGGAAAAGAGAAGGTGAGGCTTACAGTAAAGTTTAGGTATGTTGACCGTTGATTGGAAAGCATGTGTCACTGCATGAGCCTGTCGACAACATACAGTGCAGGGGGATGGTATAGCCTGGTTTTAATACCATAATGAATTCAATTTGAACCATATTCTGCTAAAGGAAAATACATGCTTTTATTTTTAATGGTTCAGCGTAATAAACATATTGCAAAAAAGATCTACATGCAAACAGGATAGAAACCAGATAGGAAAATACAGGGGCATCTTGGGGAGATACAGATTGGTAAAGTAAAAGCCTATTTTATGCTATTTCTTTTTGTCATGGATCTCTCATCTCTAATAAGAACCACTCTTGCAAAATTTTGGGGTTATCTACTTTCAACCTACCAAAGTACTTTTCCATTTTAGATTTTGTTCAGGAGTTGTTTTTGTTTTGGTTTGGTTTGGTTTTTTGTTTTTGTTTGTTTGTTTGTTTTTAGTTCCATACTTTTTTTCCTTATTAGTCTTTTCATCAGTATTGAAAGTAGGTAGCATGTTGTGGTTATTATAGATTAGTCTCCAAGACAATTAAAGGCACACAAACAATACAAGAGCAAATCTGAACGAGGATTTGCCTCTTTAATTTGGAAACATGCAATTTTCTTGAATCAAATTTCCAAGTTGCTCTTTCGCAGTCCTAGAATCTCCTCAATAGGTTCCTGTATTTGCATGAATGCATGAATATCAGGGAAAGGCAAAGAGAGCATAGGGGGGCCCAGCAGAGAAATGAAAAGGTCGTTTGTGATCTAAGATCCCTCGCTGATTTGCAAGGCATTTCACTACTACCTGCCTTAAGTTATTTAGGTAGACAGTGACAGATCATTTTGTCAGGCCTGAAGGCAGCGAGACCAGTTTGCCTATAAAGAAAAATAAATCCATGCCTGAGGCTGAAGCTGAAAAAGATTTACAAGGCTCACAGATGCCCTCTCAGAGAAGATTTTAGCTGCTGGCTCTGTATGCCTATCCTGTTATATATTTGCTAATATTTGCAAAGAGAGATAATAACTTTCTTCTGATTGCAAAAAGTTATCTATTGTTTACTAGCAATAGCACAGTAAACAGACAAGAAACAACATATACAAAGGCAAAGAAGAAAAGAGAAGGAAAGGGTCTTTTACAAAAACTCACATAAAAGAAAACATAAATCTTTAGATGTCTGACCTTTTAGTCATACATTTTCAGGGACAGATTGAACAAAACAAAACTCATCAAACTGTTGAAAGAATTATGTCTTCTGTTCTGCATAAAAACAAAGGGCAACTGCTCTTCTAATTAAGACAGAAAAGAAAACACAAAGAACCATTATTTTGTGAAAACAAATACTTGCAATCTACTTTATGTACTAGGAACTAAAATGTATATATATATATTTTTATAATTGAAAGAGCTTTTAATTAACCTAGAACTGTTAAGGCCAATAAGACCTATCTTCTGATAGAAGTTAGAATTAGTGCAATAAGTCAAATGAAAAGTCTAATTATGATTGTTCTTTATCCTTTCTGAGATCCAGAAGAGATTAGCAAAATAGACATTCATGATAGGAAGATGATGTAGGAAGCTGTGCTAGGTTACTTAGAGTTTGATTTAATCCTTTTTAGTATTGAATTCTTTCTTATGTCTGTTATCCTGGCATTATTCATAGCATCCTAGAAATACAGTCAGCACTGAACTTCCACATAGGCCATCCAGTAGTCAGTAGAAACTTAGTAGATAAGATCCTCACTGCACTGATCAAAACAAGAGGAAAATTTTGTTGAGAATACTAAGAAAATAAAGTAATGAGATGGTAGTATTGCATTTTAAAAGTAATATCCATGCTCTCTTCAGTGACTCATAACATGGACTTGTTTTATTTGCAGAAGGGGAGAAGTCTACTCCAAAGAGTCACGCATTGTTGTTTCTCAAGTATAGTTACCTTAAGGAACAATACAGTAAACTGTGAGGCCCTCTTTCACTTTCCATGTCACTAATACTCTTTCTCTCATCTGGGGAATTTATATTTATGTTTGATTAGAACAAGAATGTTCTAATGGTTTGGCATTCAAAGGCAGGTGGGATTTATCAAGCTGTGTGCACAAGTTAAGATCTAAGGAAAATTAATCTGTTGCAAAAATGTCCATCTTCTGAATGATTATGTATGTTCCTGTTTTGACTTTGTATATTTTTGTTTATTGAAAAGAATTTTAAGAAAAATGAAATCAGTAAGAGAAGAAAAGTGAGCAAGAACTAAGTATTTTGGACTGAGACTTTTGGTTTTCTTTTTGAAAAGAGTTATATCTAGGGTCCTGTAATTGATTAGAATATCCAGGCACAGCTAGAATATAAGCAATACTACATAGCAACCAGTTACTATCACAACTGAGTGGAGAGAGTTTTAGAAAAATGTAACCAGTTTGGTTTTGGACAAATGCATTAGTTGAATAATGCATTTGTCCAAGTTTTCTTCCTTTGACAAGTTTTCTTCCTTTTCTTTCCTATCCTTTTCCAGCTCCAGGATGTTTGTTCTGCTACAGAGCCTGTCTGTGGAAAAGAATGAGGCTTCTAGAGTTAGAAACTTGGAAATGAAGAACAAAGCACAACAATATCTCGGTGTGTTTCTGCAGAAACAGTGTTGAAAGAGGCATATATTACTGATTGTGTTCTTGATAATATCTAAAAATGTTTTTGCTTTAGAAAAAGCCATCTCTAAGATCAGAGATTGTTGTGGTCATCTGTTGCCTTGAAAGCAACAATGTTAGGATCTTGAAAGAGCTTCTCAGTGCTGTTCAGAAACTGGAGTATGAGAAAAACAGCTGGCTATAAAAAAAGTGGATGAAATGGTTCTCCAATGATTTTAACTAGGTGCTCAAGATGCTTCAGTCTAATATGTCTAACTTTACATGATAAAACTGTTATTGAATCTTCCAGTTGATATCATTTTTCAAAACTACTATTTATTCATCACGATATGTGAATTTCCGATCAAATCTAAACTACACATACAAAAGTAAATAAGAATATCTTCTCTGGAGGTTTCATAGAACAATATCCAGATATGACTAAAAATCTCATTTTTGGAGACATTTTTAAAAGTCCATTTCTATAAATTCCAGTGTTTATGATTCCTCTCAGGAAAGAACATAGATCTGATTTAGGATCTAGACTATATATATAAGAAACTTTTAATGGACTGAAAGACAATTCACCTTCCCTAGATGAAGACTGGAGTCACTGTTTTTGAGCGACATTGTATTTCTTAAAAATACAGCTTTTTTTTTTTTTGCTTTTTTTTTTTTTTCTTTTGCTTACATAAAATGCATTTTTAGAACCCCACAATAAAACTCTGTTACTGCATTCTTGAAATGTGAAAAATCACAGAATCACAGAATCACAGAATCATAGGTGTTGGAAGGGACCTCCAGAGATCATCGAGTCCAACCCCCCTGCCAAAGCAGGTTCCCTACACCAGATCGCACAAGTAGGCGTCCAGGCGGGTCTTGAATATCTCCAGAGAAGGAGACTCCACAACCTCCCTGGGCAGCCTGTTCCAGTGCTCCATCACCCTCACCATAAAGAAGTTCTTGCGCACATTTGTGCGGAACTTCCTATGCTGCAGTTTCTGGTCATTTCCCCTTGTCCTGTCTCCACACACTGCAGAAAAGAGTCTGGCCTCGCCACTCTGCCCCCCCATAGCTTAGATATTTATAGACCTGGATCAGGTCCCCTCTCAGTCTTCTTTTCTCAAGGCTAAACAGACCCAATTCACTCAGCCTTTCTTCATAGGGGAGATGCTCTAGGCCCTTCACCATCTTCGTGGCCCTCTGCTGGACTCTTTCTGAGAGATCCCTGTCTTTTTTGTACTGGGGAGCCCAGAACTGAACACAGTACTCCAGATGAGGCCTCAGTTAAATAAATCAAATAACATATATAAAAATATACACAATCTTTTTTTTTTTTTTTTCCTGGATGTTTTTGAATATTCAGGTAATAAATATCCTTAGTGAATACCACCATTATGTTACTCCAGGAGGGAAAAGACAAACACTGCTTCCCCTTAAGAGGTTCTAAGATCACCCAACTCAATGAGCTTTTTCCAACAGCATCAAAGATACAAAAATTTAGTTATCTTGAATTATGCTGTTTTCCGGAGGAGATGAGGGACTGTGTTGAAAATGTATATCTAAGGATGATATAACAAGGTGTATCATGGTGCTTTCCAGTCAAAACCTCACAGGTTCTCCAAGGTAGTATTTCGATACTTAAAGGGGTTATCTTATAAGTTCTGATGAAAATGGTTGTGCCTCCTTCCAAGATAAAGACATTTTCAGTGTTTTCCTGTTATTTCTTTGCCATGGAACTGTAAACTCAGACTGCACAGGAAGTCTTGAAGTTATATAAGCTATTTGTAAATACCACTTATATCTCCACTCCTATAGAAGAGGGAAGAGTAACTACTGCTTGATACTATGGTATAGTAAATGCCTTAACAGCAGCTGTTGTGAAGAAGAATAAGA
>JADANK010000916.1:0-13721 GCA_021292215.1 Lophura nycthemera
CCCTTTCTTCCCTTCGTCCCTTTCCTTCCCTTGCCCCTTTTTCCCTTCCTGCCCCGTCTCCTGCTTTCCCTTGCTGCCTTTCTTCCTTCTCCCTCTCGCCTTTCCTCCCTTGCTAGGCCTTTCTCCCTTGCATCTCCCTTTCTTACCGTCCCTCCTTTCCCTTGCAACGACTTTCTTTCCCCCTTCCTGCTTACCCTTGGCTTCGCCTTTCTTCTCGTTCCTCTTTCCCTTTCTTGACGCCTTACCTCCCGTTTCTTTGCTTTTCCCTTGCGTCGCCTTTCTTCCCCTTTTCTTTCCGCCTTTCCTCCCTGCCGTCGCCTTCCTTTCTTTCCCGTTCTGCTTTCCCTACCAGCCTTCTTTCGTTCCTCGCATCGCCTTTTTCTTCCCTTTCCCCCCCTTTCCCTTGCGTCGCCTTCCTCCCTTGCGTCGCCTTTCTCTTCCTTTCTCCTGCTTTCCCTAGCATCGCCTTTTTCCGTCCCATCCCTTTCTTCCCTTCCCGCTTTCCCTTTGCGTCGGGCCTTTTTTCCCTTGCGTCCTTTCCTTTCTTCCCGTTCATTCATGCTTTCCTTGCGTCGCCATTCTTTCTCATTCCAGCTTGCCCTTGCGTCTTTGCTTCCCTGCACGCCTTTCTTCCCTTGCTCCGTCTTTCTTTTTGCCTTGCGTCGCCTTTCTTCCCGTTCATGCTTTCCCTTGCATCGCCTTGCTTCTCTTGCGTCGCCTTCCTTCACTTGCGTCGCCTTTCTTCCCGTTCATGCTTTCCCTTGTGTTGCCTTTCTTCCGTTGCGTCGCCTTACTTTCCATTCCAGCTTTCTCTTGCGTCGCCTTTATTACCTTCCGTCGCCTTTCTTCCCGTTCCTACTTTCCCTTGCGTCGCCTTTCTTCCCTTGCGTCGCCTCTCTTCTCGTTCCTGCTTTCCCTTGCGTCGCCTTTCTTCCCTTGCGTCGCCTTTCTTACCATTCCTGCTTTCCCTTGCGTCGCCTTTCTTCCCGTTTCTGCTTTCCCGTGCGTACAGTTTCTTCCCTAGCGTGGCCTTTCTTACAGTTCCGGCTTTCCCTTGCGCCGCCTTTCTTCCCTTGCGTAGGCTTTCTTCCCTTGCGTCTCCATTCTTACCGTCCCTCCTTTCCCTTGCAACGCCTTTCTTCCCCTTCCTGCTTACCCTTTCTTCGCCTTTCTTCTCGTTCCTGCTTTCCCTTCTGACGCCTTACTTCCCGTTTCTGCTTTGTCTTGCGTCGCCTTTCTACCCTTGCGTCACCTTTCTTCTCGATCCTGCTTTCCCTTGCGTCGCCTTTCTTCCCTTGCTTCGCCTTTCTTCCCTTGCGTGGCCTTTTTTACCATTCCTGCTTTCCCTTGCGTCGCCTTTTTTACCCTTCCGTCGCCTTTTTTTACCATTCCTGCTTTCCCTTGCGTCGCCTTTCTTCCCTTGCGTCGCCTTTCTTCCCTTGCGTCGCCTTTCTTCCCGTTCCTACTTTCCCTTGCGTCGTCTTTCTTTCCGTGCGTCGCATTTCTTCTCGTTCCTGCTCTCCCTTGCGTCACCTTATTTCTCATTCCTGCTTTCCCTTGCGTCGCCTTTCTTCACTTGCATAGCCGTTCTTCCCTTGCATCGCCTTTCTTACCGTTGCTCCTTTCCCTTGCGTCGCCATTCTTCCCTTCTGTCGGCTTTCTTACCGTTCCGGCTTCCCATGCGACGCCTTCTCCCTGGTGCGTCGCCATTCTTCCGTTCCTGTTTACGTGCGTCCCCTATCTTCCCTTGCGGCAGTCAATTCTTCCGTTCCTGCGTTCTCTTGCGTTGCATTCTCCCTTGCCTCGCCTTTCCTCTCTTTCTGCTTTCCTTTTTTTTTTTTTTTTTTTTTTTTTTTTTTTTTTTTTTTTTTTTTTTTTTTTTTTTTTTTTTTTTTTTTTTTTGCCTTTTTTTTTTCTTCCCGTTCCTGCTTTCCTGGCATCGCCGTTCTTCTCATTCCCGCTGCCCCCCCTCGTCGCCTGCTTCCCTTGCGACGCCTTTCTTCCCTTGCTCCTCTTTCTTGCCTTGGTCGCCCTTTCTTCCCGTTCATGCTTTCCCTTGCATCGTCCTGCTTCTCTTGCGTCGCCTTCCTCACTTGCGTCGACTTTTCCGTTCCTGCTTTCCCCTTCCGTGACTTTCTTCCCTTGGACGCCTTTCTTCCCTTGCGTCTCCTTGCTTGCCCGTTCTTGCCTTTTCCTCGCGTCGCCTTGCTTCCCTCGCGTCGCCTTTGCTTCCTCGCTTCGCCTTGCTTCCCTTCGTCGCCTTTCTTCCCATTCCTGCTTTCCTTGCCTCGCCTTCTACCCTTGCGTTCCCTTTTCTTCTCTTTCATTCTCTTCCTTGCGTCGCCTTACTCCTGTTCCTTTTTTATCTTGCGTGTCGTCTTCTTACCTTGCTTCGCCTTTCTTCCCGTTCTGCTTTACCTTGCGTCGCCTTCTTCCCGTTGCGTCGCCTTTCTTTCCCGTTCCTGCTTTACCTGGGCCTGTCGCCTTTCTCCCATTCCTGCTTTCCCTTGCGTCGCCTACATGCCGTACTGCTTTTACCCCTGCGTCGTCCTTTTCTTTACCTTGCGTCGCATTTCGTTCCGTTCCTTCCCGGTGTCACGGGATTAACAGATAGTTTCTGCCCGCTGACCGGGGGCAGTAGGCCCCTGCCCGCCCACCCCCCGCCTTGGCCCCACAATGGGAAGGGAGGGGGAGGAAAAAAAAAACAGCGGCCAACAATCTATGAGGTAATTATTTACTAACTATGATCTCGGAATGCAACATAATACAATATAATACCACTCTATTTGAAATTTAGTTAATAAACAAATAAGATATGATGAGAGAGTCCCGCGACCGAGTCCAAACCTGAAAAAAGCTTGGACCGCGCTAGGAAAAGCACCCTCCAGCACCCACAGCCCGGCAGTCGGTAAGAGACCGCCCCCCCGTCCCCAGGCAGGGTCAGGAACCCATGAACTTCCGTAATTTATAGGATAGGTACGTAGAATTAGAGCATTAACACTTTAATTCCTAGTACATGATGTTTTATTTTGTTGGAATATTTGAAAATCAAAAAACAAAACCATGACACCGATGCGACGCCTTTCTTCCCATTCCTTTCTCTCCCGTGCGTCACCTTCCTTCTCGTTCCGGGCTTTCCTCCGTCGCCTTTCTTCGCCCTTGCGTAGCCGTTTTTTTCCCTTGCATCGCTTCTAAGCGCTGCCGTCGCCTTCCTTTCCCGTGTGTCGAATTTTCTTCCGTTCCTTGCATTACCGTGGGGTGTGGGGGGGGGGGGGGTGGGGGGGGGGGGTTGGTGGGTGGGGGGGGGGGTGTGGCTGGGGGGGTGGGGGGGGGTGGGGGTGGGGGTGTTGGGGGTGGGGGGGGGGTGTGGGGGTGGTGGCACTTCTCTCCCCCCTCCCGGTGGGGGGGGGGGGGGGGGGCGGGGGGTGTGGGGGTGGGGGGGTGGGGGGGGTGGGGGTGGGGGGGGGGGGGGGGGGGGGTGGGGTTTTTGGTGTGGGGTGGGGGGGGGTGGGTGGTGGTTGGGGGGGGGGGGGGGTGGTGGGGGGGGGGGGGGTGGCTTTTTTTCCCCACCTATCTTCCTTGCGGCGTTAATTCTTCCCGTTCGTGCTTTCTCTTGCGTCCCGTCTCCTCCTTGCTTCGCCTTCTTCCCGTCCTGCTTTCCCTTTGCGTCGCCCTTCCTTCCCTTGAGGTCACCTTATTTCCTTGCGTCGACCTTTCTCCCGTTTCCTGCTTTCCCTTTTGCATCGCCTTTCATTCCTTGCGCCGCCTTTCTTCCCGTTCCTGATTTCCCGTGCGTACCGTTTCTTCCCTTGCGTGGCCTTTCTTACAGTTCCGGCTTTCCCTTGCGCTGCCTTTCTTCCCTTGCGTCACCGTTTTTCCCTTACGTTGCCTTTCTTCTCATTCCTGCTTTCCCTTGCGTCGCCTTTCTTCCCTTGTGTGGCTTTTCTTCCCGTTCCTGCATTCCCTTGCGTCGCCTTACTTCCCTTGCGTCGCCTTATTTCCGTTCCTGCTTTCCCGTGCGTACCGTTTCGTCCCTTGCGTGGCCTTTCTTCTCGTTTCTGCTTTCCCTTGCGTCGCCTTTCTTCCCTTGCTAGGCTTTCTTCCCCTTGCATCCCTTTCTACCGTCCCTCTTTCCCTCTGCAACGACTTTCTTCCCCTTCCTGCTTACCCTTGCTTCGCCTTTTTCTCGTCCTGCTCCCTTTCTGACCGCCTTACCTCCGTTTCTGCTTTCCCTTGCGTCGCCATTCTTCCCTTGCTTCGCCTTTCTTCCCTTCAGTTCGCCTTCTTCCCTTTCCTGCTTTCCCTAGCATCGCCTTTCTTCCGTCGCATCGCGCCTTTCTTCCCTTTCCCGCTTTCCCCTTGCGTCGCCTTCCTCCCTTGCGTCGGCCTTTCTTCTTTTTCCTGCTTTCCCTAGCATCGCCTTTCTTCCGTCGCATCGCCTTTCTCCCTTCCGCTTTCCTTGCGTCGCCCTTTCTTCTCATTCCAGCTTGCCCTTGCCTTGCGTAGTCTTGCTTCCCTTGCGACGCCCTTCTTCCCCTTGCTCCCGTCTTTCTGCCTTGCGCGCCCTTTCTTCCCGTTCATGCTTTCCCTTGCATCGCATGCTTCCTTGCGTCGCTTCATTCACTTCGCGTCGCCTTCTTCCCGTTTTTTTTTCCATGCTTTCCCTTGTTTGCCTTTTCTTCCGTTGCGTCGGCCTTACTTCCCATTCCAGCTTTCTCTTGCGTCGCCTTTATTACCTTCCGTCGCCCTTTTTCCCGTCCTACTTTCCTTTCGTCGCCTTTCTTCCCTTGCGTCGCCTTTCTTCCCGTTCCTCTTTCCCTTGCGTCGCCTTTTCTTTCCCTTGCCGTTCGCATTTCTTCCCGTTCCTTTCTTTCCCTTGCGTCGACCTTTCTTTCCGTTCCTTCTTTCCTCTGCGCCGCCTTTCTTCCCTTGCGTAGACTTTCTTCCCTTGCTTCTCCTTTCTTACCGTCCCTCCTCTTCCCTTGCAACGCCTTTTTTCTTCCCCTCCTGCTTCCCTTTCTTCGCCTTTTTTCTCGTTCCTGCTTTCCCTTCTGACGCCTTACTTCCCGTTTCCTGCTATGTCTTCGTCGCCTTTTCCCTTGGTGGCCCCTTTCTTCCCGTTCCTGCTTTCCCTTGCGTCGCCCTACATTGCCGTTACTGCTTACCCTTGCGTGCCTTTCTTCCCTTGCGTGGCCCTTTCTTCCCCTGCGTCGCATTTCGTTCCATTCCTGCTTTTCCCTTGCGACGCCTTTCTTCCCTTGCGTCGCCTTTTTTACCCCTTCCTTCTTTCCCGAGCGTCACCTTTCTTCCCTGCGAAGCCTTTTTCTCTGTTCCTGCTCTTCTTGCGACACGTTCTTCCCTTACGTCTCCTTTCTTACCTTGTGTCGCCTTTCATACCATTCCCGCTTTCACTCGCGTCCCTTTCTTCCCTTGGTCGCTTTTTACCGTTCCGCTTTCCCTTGCGTCGCCTTGATTCCCTTGCGTCGCATTTCATTCCGTTCCTGTTTCCCTTGCGACGCCTTTATTCCATTGCGTCGCCTTTCTTCCCTTGAGTCGGGCTTTCTTCTCTTCCGTCGCTTTTCTTCCCTTTCATGCTTTCCCGAGGCGTCGCCCTTTTTTCCCTGTGCGTCGCCTTTTACCTTGCGTCGCCTTTCTTCTCGATCCTGCTTTCCCTTCTGACGCCTTACTTCCCGTTTCTGCTTTGTCTTGCGTCGCCTTTCTTCCCTTGCGTCGCCTATCTTCCCTTGCGTCGCCTTTCTGATCTTCCGTCGCTTTTCTTCCCTTTCCTGCTTTCCCGGGCGTCACCTTTCTTCCCTTGCGTCGCCTTATTTCCCTTGCGCCGCCTTTCTTCCCGTTCCTTCTTTCCCTTGCGTTGCCTTTTTACCCTTCCGTCGCCTTTTCTACCATTCCTGCTTTCCCTTGCGTCGCCTTTCTTCCCTTGCGTAAACTTTTTATCGATCATGCTTTTCTCTTCTGAGCCTCTTACTTCGTTTCTGCTTTGCCTTGCACGCCTTCTCCCTTCTCGTCGCCTTTCTTCCGTTCTGCTTTCCCTTTCGTCGCCTTTTTACCCTACCGTCGCCTTTCTTCCCGTTCCTACATTCCCTTGCGTCGTCTTTCTTTCCGTGCGTCGCATTTCTTCTCGTTCCTGCTCTCACTTGCGTCACCTTTTTTCTCGTTCCTGCTTTCCCTTGCGTCGCCTTTCTTCGCTTGCGTAGCCGTTCTTCCCTTGCATCGCCTTTCTTACCGTTGCTCCTTTCCCTTGCGTCGCCATTCTTCCCTACTGTCGGCTTTCTTACCGTTCCGGCTTTCCCTTGCGACGCCTTCCTTCCCGTGCGTCGCCATTCTTCCCGTTCCTGTTTTACCGTGCGTCACCTATCTTCCCTTGCGGCGTCAATTCTTCCCGTTCCTGCGTTCTCCTGCGTCGCATTTCTTCCCTTGCATCGCCTTTCCCTCTTTCCTGCTTTATTCCCTTGCTTCGCCTTACATCTGTTCCCTCCTTACTTGCGTCGCCTTTTCTTTCCCTTTTGCGGCTTTTGGGGGGCCCTTTTTCCCGTTCCGCTTCCATGGCATCGCCATTCTTCTCATTCCAAGCTTGCCCATTGCGTCGCCTTGCTTCCCCTTCGAAGGCCTTTCTTCCTTGCTCCGTCTTCTTGCTTGCGTTGCCTTTCTTCCGCTTCATGCTATCCCTTGCATCGCCTTTCTTTCTTGCATCGCCTTTTCTTGCACTTCCTGCCTTCCCTGCTGCGTCGACTTCCTTCCCTTGCCGTTCATTTTCTTCCATTCCTGCTTCCCTTCCCACGCCTTTTCTTCCGTTTCCTGCTTTCCCTTGCGTCACCCTTTCTTCCCCTGCGTCGCCATTTTCCCCTTGCATTGCCTTCTTTTGTTTTTTTTTCCCCTTCCTTGCCTTCCCGTGCCGACGCCTTTCTTCCCTTCCGTCGCCTTTCTTCCCATTCCTGCTTTCCCCTGCGTCGCCTTTCATCCCTTGCATCGCGTTATTTCACTTGCGTCTCCTTTCTTCCGGTTCCTGCTTTCCCTTCCGTTGCCTTTCTTCCCGTTCCTGCGTTCCCTTGCGTCGCGTTTCTTCCCTTGCGTCGCATTCCTTCCCGTTCCTGATTTCCCTTGCGGTCCCCTCTTGCTTCCCTTGCATCGCCTTTCTTTCCCTTGCATCGCCCTTTCTTCCCTTGCGTGCTTTCTTCCGTTTCTGCTTTCCCTTGCACGCCTTCTTCCATTTCCTGCTTTCCCTTGCGTCACCTTTCCTACCCGCGTGCCCTTTCTTCCCTGCATCGCCTTTTTTTCCCCTTCCTGCTTTCCCGTGCGTCGCCTTTCTTCCCTTGCGTCGCCTTCCTTTCCGTGCGTCGCCTTTCTTCCCGTTACTACTTTCCCTTGCGTCGGCTTTCTTTCTGCCCGTCGCCTTTCTTCCCTTTCCTGCTTTCCCTTGCCTCGCCTTCTACCCCTTGCGTCGCCTTTCTCCATTCCTGCTTTCCCTTGCGTCTCCTTTCTTTTTTCCCTGCGTAGCCTTTCTTATTGTTATGCTTTCCCTGCGTCGCCTTTCCACCCGTTCCCGCTTTCCCTTGTGTCAGCTTTCTTCTCATTCCTCTTTCCGTGCGTCGCTTTCTTCCTGTTCCTGCTTTCCCGTGCGTCGCCTTTCTTCCCATTCCTGCTTCCCTTGCGTCTCCTTCTACCCTTCTGTAGCCTTTCTTACCATTCCTGCTTCCCATTGCGTCGCTATCTTCTCTTGCGTCGCCCTTTCTTCCCTGCCCTCCTGCTTCCCTTGCGTCACCCTTTTCTTCTCGTTCCTGCTTACTTGCGTCGCCTTTCTACCCTATGCGTCGCGTTATTACCCTGCGTCCCATGCTTCCCATTCCTGCTTTCCCTTGCGTCGCCTTTCTTCACTTTGCCTTGCCTCTTCCCTTGTGTCGGCTTTCTACGTTCCGGCTTTCCCTTGCGTCACTTTCCTTCCTTGCGTCGCCATTCTTCCCTTTCCTGCTTCACCCAACACGCCCCTTTCTTCCCTTGCGTCGCCTTTCTTCCCGTTCCTGCTCTCCCTTGCGTCGCCTCTTCTTCCCTTGCATGCGTATTTCCTTGCGTCGCCTTTCTTCCCGTTCCGCTTCCCTCTGCGACGCCTTTCTTCCGTTTTAGTTCTGGTCGCCTTTCTTCCCATTCCTGCTTTCCTTGAGTCGCTTTCTTCCCTTAATGCGCCGCCTTTCTTCCCGTTCCTACCTCCCTTGCATCACTCTTTCTTTCCTGCTTTTATGTTTTTTTTCTTTGCTCGCTTTTCTTCCTGTTCCTGCGATCCCTTGCGTAGCCTTTCTTCTTTTGCTTCGCCTTCTCCCATTCCTGCCTTTCCCTTGCGTCGCCCTTAGAATCATTAGAATCAGCATCATAGAATCACAAGGTGGAACCGCCTTATCACGCTTCATCTGTCCAACCGTCTTCACACTGCCACTGCTACCACAAATTGCTACTAAACCATATTCGCAGCTCCCTCGTCCATGGCGCTCTTGAAACTGCCAGCTGATGGCGACTCCACCACCCCTGGCAGGCCATCCAGTGCCATGACACTCTCTGAGAGAAGAAGTCTTTTAAGTCTAACCTAAACCTCTTCTGGTAACAACTTGCATCCCTTCCCCGGGTCCTGTTCGTTGCCTGGGAGAAGAGGCCAAACCCTTTCTCACAACCTCCTTAAGGAAGAGTTGTATAGGGCAATGAGGTCTCCCCTGAGCCTCCTCTTCTCCAAACTAAACAATCCCAGCTCCCTCAGCCGCTCCTCATAGGACTTGTGCCCAGACCCCTCACCAGTTTCGTTGCCCTTCTCTGCACTCGCTCATGGGCTCAATGTCTTTTTTGTAGTGAGCGACCCCCACCATGATGTCGCCACTAACAGCCCTTCCACCCTTATCCTTACCCACCGACACTCCCCTTGTCATTACGAAGCCCAAGCTCTTCACATCAAAAACAGTCTTGATATAAAGGGCCACACCAACCCTTCTTTCCTCGTCTATCCCTTCCTGAAGAGCTTGTAACCATCCATCACAGCATTCCAGTCATGGGAGTGGTCCCACCATTTTTCCGTAACAGAAACACGGTCATAATTCGCCGATTCAAATACTTCCAACCTCATTCCTTCTTGTTGGTCATGCTGCGTGCATTGATTTTTAGATGCACTTCAGTCGATCGTCTGCCTCCCCCCAGCTTAATCATTGTTATCTTGGGCTCATCTCTTGCAGTGGCTGGTTTGTCCCCTTCCCCCTTCTAGCTAGTTTAAAGCTTTCTTTCTAATAAGCCCGCCGCTAAACTCTTGCGCTAGTAGTAAGTAGTTATTCGTTGCCCCCTTTTAGCGATAGGCGGCGGTTCCACAGACAGGACAACAGGCCAGGGGCCGCCCCGAGTAACCGCGCCCTGTGATCAAAATGCCTTTTTTCCCTTGCATCGCCCCCTCTTTTTTTCTTCCCTTTTGCGTCGCCTTTCTTCCCATTCCTTGCTTTTCCTTGCCTCGCCTTTCTACCCTGCCGTTCGCCTTTTTTTACCATTCCTGCTTTCCCTTTGCGTCGCGCTTTCCTCCCTTGCGTCTCCATCTTCCCTTTGTAGCCTTCTTACGTTCCTGCTTTCCTGTGTCACCTTCCTTCTCGTAAGGCTCTTTCACTTGCGTCGCATTTATTTACATGCGTGAATTTCTTGCAGGGAAATCAACTTCCAGCAGTGTCTTTCAATTCCTGTTCCTGATCCTTCCCTCCCCTGAGCTCCCCTCACCCTTCTCACTTACCCTGCGTTCGACCTCATTCTTCCCCCCTCCCTGCCCCTTGCTTTTTCCCCCCTTCCTCCGCTCTCCCCCCTCGCACACCCATGCATCCCACCCCCCCCCCAGTTGCGACCTCCTTTCTTCCCTTCCGTCGCCTTTCTTCCGTTCTCTGCTTTCCCCTTTGGTCGCCCTTTTCATCCCTGTTGTTAGATATCCCGCCCTGTCCTCCCACACTTTCCCCTCCCCCCACGGACTTCCACTGGGTTATTTCACTGCTTGCGTCTCCTTTTACTTCTGGCGCGCTCGCCTATTTTTTTTCCTCTTTTCCCCGTTGCCTCTTGTGTCCAATACGTCGCCTGTGTGTTGTTTCCTTGCCGTCGCTTGTCCGCGCCCTCTATAATGTGCATTGTGCTCGTTCCTGATATTGTGCGTATTTCACCACTTGTGTCGCACTCCCCTGCACACGCACGCGCCTTTTCACACACTTTGAGAGCGGACCTTTGCGCGTGCCTTTCGCGCGCACGTGTGTCTCTCACGCTGCGTCTTTGCCACGCTTCTTTCTTCCATTTCCTGCTTTCCCTGCGTCACCTTTCCTTACCCTGCGTCGCCTTCTCTCACTGCATCGCCTTTTTTCCCCTCCTGCTTTCCACGTGCGTCGCCTTTCTTCCCTCTTGCGTCGGCTTCCTTTCCGTGCGTCCCTTTCTTCCCCGTTACTTACTTTCCCTTGCGTCGGCTTTCTTTCTGCCCCCGTCGCCTTTCTGTCCCTTTCCTGCTTTCCCTTGCGCTATCCTTTCTTACCTGCGTCAGCCTCTTCTTAATTGTTCATGCTTTCCCTGGCGTCGCCCTTTCCACCAGTTTCCGCTTTCCCTTGTGTCAGCTTTCTTCCATTCCTTCTTTTCCTTGCGCGCCTTTTCTTATCGTTCCTGCGCTCCCTTGCGTCCGCCTTTCTTTTTTTGCTTCGCCTTTCTTCCCATTCCTGCTTCCCCTTTGGCGTCGCCTTAGAATCATAGAATCATAGAATCATAGAATCACAAGGTTGGAAACGACCTATAAGATCCTCTTGTCCAACCGTTCTTTCACACTGCCACTGCTACCCACCAAGCTACTAACCCTATCTCGCAGCTCCTCGTCCAGGCGCAACTTGAACATTGCCAGAGATGGCGACTCCACCACCTCCCCAGGCGGCCATTTCCAGTGCTGACCACTCTCTGAGAGACGACCGTTCTTCCTAAGTCTAAACCTAAACCCTCTTCTTGTACCACTTGCAGCCATTCCCCCGGGTCCTGTTCGTTGCCTGGGAGAAGCAGGCCAAACCCCTCTTCTCCACAACCTCCCTTCAGGAAGTTGTTGTAGAGTGCAATGAGGTCTCCCCTGAGCCTCCTCTTCTCCAAACTACCAATCCCAGCTCCCTCAGCCGCTCCTCATAGGACTTGTGCTCCAGAACCCTCCCCAGTTTCGTTGCCCTTCTCTGGCCTCGCTCCTGGCATCAATGTCTTTTTTTGTTAGTGAGCAGACCCCCCCACCAAGATGTCGCCACTACAGGCCTTTCCCCCTGGATCCTTACCCACCAGACCATCCACTCTGTCATTACGAACGCCCAAGTCTTCAACATTCAAAAACAGTCTTTGATAGTAACGGCCACACCACCACCCTTCTTTCCTCGTCATCCTTCTGAAGAGTTTGTAACTCTATCACAGCACTCCAGTCATGGGATGTGGTCCCCACAGTTCCGGTTAACTAGAACAAGGTCATAATTCGCTTGATTCACAATCACTTCCAATCATCCTCTTGTTGCTCCATGCTGCGTGCATTGGATAGATGCATTAGTCGAGTCGTTCTTGCCTCCCCCCCAGCTAATCATTGTCTTCTTGGGGCTCATCTCTTCCAGGGGTGGTTTGTCCCCTTCCCCCTTCATAGCAGTGTAAAGGCTCTTCTCTATAAGCCCTCGCTAAACTCTTGCGCTAGTATTCGTGCCCCCTTAGAGATAGGCGGGTTCCACAGACGACAACAGGCCAGGGGCCGATAGTAAACCGCGCCCATGATCAAAATGCCTTTCTTCCCTTGCAAATCGCCTTTCTTTCCCTTTTGCGTTTCGCTTTTTCTTTCCCTTTGCTTCCCTCCCTTTCGCCTTTCCTTCTCCCTTTTCTACCTTGCGTCGCCTTTTTTTTTAACCATTCCTGCTTTTCCCTTGCGTTCGCCCTTTTCCTCCCTTGCGTCTCCCTATCTTCCCTTGTGTAAGCCTTTCTTACGTTCTGCTTCCCTTGTCCCCTTTCCTTCTGTTCCTCTTTCCCTTGCTTCTCCCTTGCGTCGCCTTTCTTTCCATGCGTCGCCCTTTTCTTGCCGTGCCTGCCGCTTCCCTTTGCGTCGTCTTTCTTTCTTTCCCGTTTCCTCTGCTTTCCCCTTTTTGGCGTCACCTTTCTTCCCCTGCGTCGCCATTCCTTCCCTTGCATTGCCTTTTTTTTTTTTTTTTTTTTTCCCCTTTCCTGCCTTCCCGTGCGACGCCTTTCTTCCCTTCCGTCGCCTTTTCTTCCCATTTTCTTCTTCCTTCCTGCTTCCCTGCGTTCGCCTTTCATCCCTTGCATCGCGTTTATTTCATTTCTTTCGTCTTCCTTTTTTCTTCCGGTTCCTGCTTTCCCTTCCGTTGCCTTTCTTTTCCCGTCTTCCTGCGTTCCCTTGCGTCGCGTTTTCTTCCCTTGCGTCGCATTCCTTTCCCGTTCCTGATTTCCCTTGCGTCCCCTTGCTTCCCCTTGCATCGCCTTTCTTCCCTGCATCGCCCTTTCCTTCCCTTGCGTTGCCTTTTCTTTTCCCGTTTCCCTGCTTTCCCTTGCCACGCCTTTCTTTCCCATTTCCTGCTTTCCCTTGCGTCACCTTCCTAACCCCTGCGTCCGCCTTTCTTCCCTTGCAATCCGCCTTTTTTCCCTTCCTGCTTTCCCGATGCGTCGCCTTTTTCTTCCCTTTTTGCGTCGCCCTTCCTTTTCCGTGCGTCGCCTTTCTTTTTTTCTCTTTCCCTTGCGTCGCTTCCTTTTTCCCGTTCGCCTTTTTCCTTTCCTCTTTTTGCTCGCTTTCTCCCTTGCGTCCCTTTCTTCCCTTCCTGCTTTTCCCCTTCCGTCTCCTTTCTTCCCTTGCCGTAGCCTTTCTTATTGTTCATGCCTTTTCCCTTGCGTCGCCTTTCCACCCGTTTCCCTGCTTTCCCTTGTGTCAGCCTTTCTTCTCATTCCTTCTTTTCCCGGGCGTCGCTTTTTCTTCCTGTTTCCTGCCTTTTTCCCGTGGCGTCGCCTTTCTTCCCATTCCTGCCCCTTTCCCCCTTTGCGTCGCCTTTCTACCCTTTTCCGCCTTTCCCTTTTACCATTCCTGCTTTCCCTTGCGTCGCCTATTTCCTCTTGCGGTCGCCTTTCTTCCTGCTCCTGGCTTTCCCTTTTGCGTCCACTTCTCTTCCTCGTTTCCTGTTCACTGCGTCGCCTTTCTACCCTTGCGTCGCGTTATTCCTTTACCTTGGCGTCGCCATGCCTTTCCCATTCCCCTGCTTTCCCTTGCGTCGCCTTTCTTCACTTTGCCATTCCTTGCTTCCTTCCCGTTTTCTTCCCTGTGTCGGCTTTCTTTACCGTTCCGGCTTTTCCCTTGCGTCACTTTTTCCTTCCTGTGCGTCGCCATTTCTTTCTTTCTTTCCTTCTTTCTTCTCTTCAAATTTTTTCCCTTTTTCCCTTGCCGTCGCCTTTTTCTTTTTCCCCCGTTTTCCCTGCTCTCCCCCTTTTGCGTTGCCTTTCTTCCTTTGCATGCGTTAATTTCCCTTGCGTCGCCTTTCTTTTCTCCCGTCCTGCTTTCCCTTTTGCGACGCCTTTCTTCCCCGTTGCGTCGCCTTTCTGTCCATTCACCGCTTTTTCCCCTTTTTGATCGCCTTTTTTCCTTGGCGCCTTTCTTTTCCCTTTTCCCTCCTCCCCTTATTCCCCTTTCCCCTTTGCCCCTTTTCTTTCCCGGTTCCTTC
>JADANK010000917.1:0-11890 GCA_021292215.1 Lophura nycthemera
CTGTGCTTGCAGTTCCTCTCCAAAAACTCTACCTTATGCTTATAGTCATTTTTGCAAAAAAGAAATTTGCTTCACTGCCCTATTTTTGTGTTCACTAGCTTTCGCAGCAGTGTGTAAAAAACAATGTTTTCAGCACTCCATGGGATTTCTTGACACCAAGCAGTGAGTAAATTGAGATCCTGGAAGCATCTTGCTATATGGGCTTTTGTTAAACTTTGTAGAACACCCTGGGTTCAAACTGAGCATAAGCAATATAAGTGCCTTTCACTCTCCCTGGTACTCAGCCTGAACAAAGTTATGTTAAACATGAAAAAAATACCTCTATACTTTCACTGTGAAACATTAACATCCAGGATGGAAGTGGCTGAAAAATAAAGACTACCCAAATAACTGCTTTTCAAATTACTTTGGAAAATACATGGTGTATCCTAACAGGTATCCTACCAGAGGAAAGAGCACCCATACAGCTGGCCAGGCATTTATATGCATATCTGTCTGTCCTGAATGGATGACTGAGCTGCAGAATTATTAAAGCTGATTTTGATGACCCTCAGTACACGAGAAAGGAAGGAAGAAAGCCTGACTTTCCCTGTGCACAAAGAAAGTGTGTTTTCTCTGGCATGTGATAACTGATTCTGACTTCTGATGCTTCTCCATAACTTACTCAGATGCTCTGGCTCACCTGTCTGGGCAGGTGGCTTCTCAGAGACCTCACAATGCTGCCAGTCCTCAGGACCATAAACACTGTGAGGAGTTTCTCCCTTCAGGTATACAGGAATAGCCCCAGCATGCCCCTTGTGAATCTGAAAGTTTATTCTAGACTCCAGTTCCCATATGACTAAAAGAGAACAAAGAAAACTAAGCAGTATATAGTGGGAAAAGATCTTGTTTTGGGAGGTCAGTCATGCGGGGCTCATTAGCTTGCTGGTAGCAGTTCTAATACTGTAGGGTGCAGAGAGATGCATCGCTCTTGTTTTGTGGGAAACTGATACTGTCAGATGAGATGAAAAGATAGCAGTAATCTCCTTTCCTTATTCTCCCATTGGCAGGTGTGGCTCTTCTGGCACATTGCTAACTTCTCCCTTTAACATGCACACTTTAACTCCATGCCCGAGGACAGGACAGGACAGCAGACTAAGAGAGTCTGAAACAAAGTGTCCGATCAAGCCTAACAGCTAAACACCAGAATTTATTTTACTGAAAATAAGGATTTATTGCTTTTTTATATTCAAACATTTCCCCTGCCAATTTTTTTTATAATTCAAGAAAAGAGAAACAATGGGAGATCTGTCTCAGGACATGAGGACATGTCAGGACACGGAGAGAAAGTAGATCATTCATAATCAAGGCCTCTTGGGTACTACTGAGAAGATGTAAGACACAATGTTCGTGGACAAAATTCAGCAAAACCTATGGCAGACTTTAAAAAATAATTTTAAACAAATCTTAGTGTCCTCTCTCTAATTACTGTGTTTCTCAATAGTTTGCTTACTGGAGAAGCATCAGAAGCCAGAATCAATTATCACATGCTGACCTGAAGTACCCAGACTAGAGGCAGGAAAATTGCTATGATGGTTCTACTTCTTTTAATAATTTCAGATTAATCCATTTCTCTCAAGAAACCTGAATGGCACATTTTCATGAAACTTTGATTTAAGCAAGCCCCAAATAATCTTTTCCAGCTATACAGTTTTTATTTACTTGATATATGTCAAGTAATTCAGTTGCAGACATCTTTTTCGTTTAGAAAGCAAAAATTTCCATGTCCAAAGAGTTTGTGTGGCATAACTTACATAGAAGTTATTCATTACAGACGTCGCTAGAGATGTGAAAGCTCTCATAGTTAGGTGGAGTCAGAAAAATTACCATAACTGCAATTTCCCAGATTTAAATTTTCAGGATTCAGATAATGTAGGGATCAGCGATGAACTCAGTAGGAAGATAAACAACTTGTTTTGGTCACAGTATTCACAGAAAGAGAAAATCCTGTTTGAAGTGGGAGATGCATGTTAGCTGTTTTCAGAATAATCCTTTCTCAAGTTCAGAATTCGCAACTGCTTTTTCCTTCCTGACAGCTTTCTGTCACAGCCAGGGAAGGCACTTTCTCAGTAGTGTTACCTCAGAAAGATGTAGCAATGAGTCAGCTGTGTGTATTTGTTGGTTTTAGCTTTCCATATTTCTCCCTTAAAAAAAAAAAAAAAAAATCCATGGAAAAAAAGAATCTGCTAGATCAGATTTCTCTCCTTGAATATGTTACAATAGTTTCTCAGAAACATAAGAGAAGCTTCTTTCACCTTAGACTTCCTCCCTTCCTCCCTTCCTCTCTTCCTCCCTTCCTTCCTTCCTCCCTTTCTCCCTTCCTCCCTTTCTCCCTTCCTCCCTTCCTCCCTTCCTCCCTTCCTCCCTTCCTTCCTCTCTTCTTTATAATCTCCCTTTAAATACTAGAAGGTCTCAGTGAGGTCTCCCTCTCCAGGCTAAACAATCCCAGTTTCCTCAGCCTTTCCTCATAGCAGAGGTTCTCCAGCTCTCTGATCATCTTAGTGGCCCTCCTCTGGACCCACTCCAAGAGCTCCACATCCTTCCTGTCCTGGGGCCCCAGGCCTGGACGCAGTACTGCAGATGGGGCCTCACAAGGGAACAGTAATGCGGACAATCCCCTCTCTCTCCCTGCTGCCACCCCTCTGTTGATGCAGCCCAGAATACTACTGACTTATGTTGCTGGCTCAAGTCCAGCTTTTTTTTCCATCAGGACCCTCAAGTCCTTCTCCACAGCACCGCTTTCAAGTTTGTCTCCCAGCTGGTACTTTTATCTGGGATTGCCCTGACAACACCTTGTACTCAGCCTTATTGAATCTCCTTTGTATTATACAGGCCCAGTTTCTGAGTTTGTCAAGGTCCCTTTGGACCTTCATTTTTGCTCCTGGTTTAAAGCCATGATCTCCAAACCCTTGCTGCCTCCTGCTCACAGAGAATGGTTCAGTGGTTGTCAGAGTAAGGTCAACAGAGTGGAAATAATGAGGTTTAGCTGGATGATTATCCCCTACTTCGGGAACAAAATTACTAAAGAATTATTCTATCAAAGCAAACACCAGTAGTTGTACTAAAACTTCTAACCCTCAAGTTACTACAGAATGCATGTGGCATACACTATTCTGTTTCTCACAAACTTAAAATTCCTGGGACCTTCTACCAGAAAGCCTGATGACAACACTCTCTCAAAGGAGTGAAAAGATGAAGGAAAAATGAGTCCCTGTCTCTTGCATACACTGTTCATTAGTTAATACTAAAAAATCTTCCTTGTGAAGTCATCTTTGAATGACGGAGAACTTACCATGGCCCTCATTATTTATCATTACATTATCTGTTATTGTTACTACTCTTATTATCAGATATTATGAGTTCCAGGAGAATTTTGCTTGCAATCAAGGAAGTCTTTTCTGCCTTACACATGACTCAGTTTGATAAGGAAACAAACACAAACTGAACCCTATTTTGTGACCTTTCCAGAATCAACACACATGCTGAATCACTTCTTGCTTCACTAAAAAGCATGCAGTTAATGGAGAAAATTATCAAAGCACAGGAATAAGGAGCTGTACATAAGACAAGCTCTTTGTCTGACTTTCAGTGCACCGTTCCTGTGATCTGCCAACTGATGTTAAGCTAGCTGAGCTCATACAGATCACCATGTTTGCTGAGCACCTTGAGCAGCTCATCTACAAAGAAGGTGCCAGAGCAAATCTTAAAACTTTTGTACTTAATAAGTTGGTACTGGAAACATACTCAAGTCATGTTCCAGTTACACATACTCAGAGGGCTGCTCTGCAAGTAAAGTCTCCTATTTTATGCTGTTTGCCCACAAAGTCAGAGGCAGATGTTAATGGTATAGCTGTAGAGGATGAACTTTCCCACCAGCATTTAGTTACAAGTAGTTGCCGTGTGACATATGGTAGCAGAGGGACAGTCTGACAAAATGACATCTGACATGTAAGTGCAGATCAAGCAAAGGTGTGTCATTGAATTCCTCTGTGCAAAAAAATTCTACCCACTAACATTCACTGACGATTGGTGAATGTTTATGGAGACCAAAAGTGAATGTAGCACAGTGAGGCTGTAGGTGGTGCGTTTCAGTAGTGATTATACTGATGTGAAAGAAAAGCCACATTCCCAATGGCTGTGCACAACTATCATACCACAAAATGAAGAGCGTCTCTATCAGCTCATTCATAAGAACTGTCAGATTACATCCACAGAAGTCTGCATGGAGTTGAAAACTGCCTGCAATACATTGAAAATGATAGTGGCATCACTGGAATATGACAAAGTTTGCACCAGATGAGTCCCACAGATGCTCACATAGGAGCAGAAAGAACATCGTGTGCTAGTTCATCAGTACCCATTGAATCAATGTGATGCTGAAGGCTAGTGTTTCCTGGATCACATCATTATGAGTGATGAAATGTGGTGTCAACACTATGAGCTAGAATAAAAATGGCAGTTCATGGAGTGCCAGTGTGGATTCCTTTTCAAAGAAAAATTTAAAGACACAGCCTTTATTGAGTAAAGAGATATTCACTGTCTTTTGGGATAGGAAAAGGATGATCCTTTTTGATTTCCTGAAACCCAGACAAACCATCAGCTCTGATTTCTGCATCATGACACTGACTAAACTGAAGGCTCAAACATCCAGAGTCAGGTCAGAGAAGAAGACAATCGTTCTCTTGCAGCATGATAAAACCAGTTTGCAGACAGTGGAGCACATTGCCAGTCTTGGCTGACTGTTCTACCACACCACTGCATAGTTCAGATTTAATGTCTTCTGACTTCCATCTGTTTGGGCTGATGAAAGACGAACTGCATGGGCAACATTTTCCTAGCAGTGATGTGTCATAGCAGCAGTGAAACAGTGGGCCACTTCTGCTGAAGCAGATTTTTATGAGCGTGGCGTGCAGGCTCCAGTTGATCACTGGCAAAAAACTATAGCTAATGGTAGTGACTATGTTCAAAAATAGTGTGTTGTAGGTGAGAATTTGCTCTATCAGATAGTGTGTTTGTGCTCTTTGTCTGTCATAGTTTCCATGGAAATAAATAGGAGGCATTATTTTCAGAGTGGCCTACTAACAAACCTGTCTGGAAAAATATATATAACACTAGCAAGTTACAGCAATCCGTTGCTTGAGGAAAATCTTTGGCTTACCAAAGACACAGCATAGACAAGTTGGTGGTTTACCCTAGCCTTTGATTTGCTGATTGGTTACGTTTATCATAAACCAGAAATGGTTGTGAACTATCATGACTCGAGGATATTAATTTGTATTACTATGGCACAGGTACAGGTATCAGTTTCACTTCAAAAGCCTCCTGCAGGGCATAATCCACAGGATAATTAATTTCAATTCTATGGAGAAAGAAAATGTTAAAGAAAGTGTTAATGAATTTAGGCAAATCTGACCACAGCAGAGAAAAGCATAACACTGCTTTACATAATCCTATCTATAGGTGTGCCCTACTATGTTGTTCTTGCTCTGATTCAGCTTCTCCCTTAGTAAAATTTCACTAACTGAACTCTGGTCTCTCATGCAAGAACAAGTGCTTCACCATCAAATGAATCCATAGGAGTTGTTTATGTGTTGTGGGGAGAGGGAAGAATATCGGTAAATCTTCCTTAATCAGCACCAGAAACATAAACATGGCAGAAGCCAGTAACAGAAAAAAATAGTGAGTCTGATGTACTAGGTACCAAGAAAAATTCAAACACCTTTGAAGATAACATCTTTGAAGGAGATTTGGGTACCAGTGGCTTGTCAGACTATCACTTCAGTTCCACATCTTGCTGCAGAGAACCATCACTGCACTACTTAGAAACCTTAAAAAATACTTAGCTGCCTTAAAAAATTAAAATGAGCAACATCAGAAATGATCCATGCTTTATTTAAAGCCATGTCTTATGACTTTAATTTCTGTTTTGTCTGAAAGGTTCTCACTAGAGTAAAATGGTAAGTTCATGACTAGCAGAGGTGGTTTAACCCAGCTTAGCCTCACACTGCTGCACACTCACTGCTCTCAAGTGGGATGGGGAAAGGTGTGGAAGGACAAAAGCTGGAAAATTCATGGCTGACACAATGACAGGTTAATAGGTAAAGCAGAACCTGCGCATGTAAGCAGAGCAAAGCAAGAAAGTTGTTCACATTTTTCCAAGTCAAGCAGATGTTCAGCCACTTTCTTGAAAAGCAAAATTCCATCACATGGAACATTTACTTGGGAAGACATGCACCATGCGCACAAATGTCCCCTTTTCCTCCTTCTCACCTTCAGCTTTTATTGCTGAGCACAATATTGTATGGTACGGGTCATCCCTCTGGTCAGCTGGGATCAGCAACCCTATCTCTGTCCCTTCCCCTCCTCTCTAGTGCTTGAGGAGGAGAATGAAAAGCAGAGACTGGCATGTGAGGATTTCTCAGTGACAGCTGAGACTTCAGTGTGTTATCAGGACTTATCAACAACTCCCCTTTCTGCCAACAGACAAGTAAAGCGCAATCTGCTGCAGGATTTACACACTTGAGCATACTGGTCAATGATCCTCCGTACTGAGCGTCCAAGTCCAGAGGTGTTCAGCTGCTCAAGAAGAAATCAAGAACCTGGAGAAGGAACCCAGATCACAAGGGAGCTGGTGCAGTTCACACTGGCGATGTGTTTGGCCTGGGATCTTGACAGGCGTACATGTAATTTGAATATACTTTTCCCAGATCAAGTATACCAAAGTTTGAAAGTTCATCGGACATGAATACAGAAAGATTGGTCATCTGCAAAGTTTTGTGTCAGACCCAGATACTTATTCCTAAAATCATCCTCCTAGTGTCTGAATGTGATGATCCGTGTTTGCTATTATTTCTAGTTAATAGAATTTTCGACATTATCTCACTAGGAGTATTTGACTCAGTGATATGATGAACTAACAGATTCCTTCATGCGAAGGAATATTTTCTATAATTCAGTGTCTACGTACATACCATGAACAGCATGGCATTGTGGTCCAGGGCTAGTGTTGTTTTACAGACCTCATAGCGGCTTCATCCTATCAGAAGAAATCTCAAATAGACAGAGCTCTGAACTGTATGATCTTTAAAACAACTTGATAGAATATAACAGTGTGAAAAAGAACTAACGAAGCTCAGGAAAATGGTACAATCTTCTGCATAAAGTTGAATCCTGGGAAAATTCCCTGCTGTGGGGTTGATATGCAGAAACTCTAGGCAAGTATAACAGAAAGTGATAGTGTTTCTGCCATAACACAATAGAAGTACCAATGTTTGCTTTGCATATCTCCAATAAAATTTAGGAAACTTCACCACCTCACTGAATGACTTTACCTGTGTCACAGCAAGATCTACAGGATGGGAATCTGTCCCAAATAAACTTTTGTTGGAAGACATTTCCTGCTTACACAAGTACTACACAACATGGAAAAGTGAATTTCTTCTCCATTCCCAACTGTGCTGAGGACTTCCAACAACCCCCAATAGCGAAAACCTCAACACTAGTCTGCTCACTCAGAAACAGCATCTCTGCTTTGCAAGCCTGATGTCTTTAGCTCTGTAGCTTTCTGACGCTTAGTGTTTAGCCACTCCTGAAGACTATGATGCAGAGGTGAAATATGAATGAGGATGTGCACAGGGCTCCTGTTCAGTCTCTGCTTTGGCAGGAAACTGCAAACCAAGGAAAAAATATATATCCCTAAAGAAAAAATGTCTCTATTTCAAATCCATTTATTTTTGAAGGAGTTGCTCTACAGATCAGATCTTGTATACAGGTAAATCTTTACTGTTTTCTGGAAGACAGTGATCAGCTGAAGACTTTATCTCAGGAGCATCAGTGTCACTTTGTCACCACCAGAAGCTCACCTGTGAATATCTGGCCACCTCTGAAAATACCTCTATACTATGTAGTTAGCTTAAAAGTATGAGCAAGCTAAGACACCAGGACTTGAACACAAGAAAGACATGGAGTTATTGGAATAGGTCTAGAGTAGCGCCACAAGGGGTTGGAACACCTCTCTTACGAATAGAGGCTGAAGGAGTTGGGCTTGTTCTGCTTGGAGAAAGCTCTGGGGAGACCTCATTGTGGCCTTCCAGTACTTGAGGAGAGCTTATAAACAGGATGGAGATCAACTTGTTACATGGTCTGATGAAGATAGGACAAGGGGAATTGGTTTTAAACTAAAAAAAGGGAGATTGGGGTTAAATGTTAGTGGGAAATTTTTCAGAGTGGTGAGGCACTGGCACAGGTTGCCCAGCACAGTTGTGAGTGCCCGATCTCTGGAAGTGTTTAAAGCCAGGCTGGGACCCTAGGCAGCCTAAACTGGTGGGTGACAAGCCCGTCTATGGCAAGAGATTAGAACTGGATAGCCTTTAAGGTCCCTTCCAACCCAGATCATTCATTGATTCTATGATTCTGCAATGGCTGAAGATATTCGTGTATCCTATACTGACAATTGTTGGAAGTTAGTATAAGTTTGTCTGTTTATTGAACTCACACTTCAAGAACGACAAAGCTCTTCCTCTCCTCCACCAAACCGGTTCCATTCTTAACTCCATCCTTTCAGGGGCACCTGGAAGCCTAGGTACATAGAAACTTCCAGTTTGCTATCTGCAGTAGTAAAGAGTGTAAGCCAGTACTTCCAGATAAAAGGTTGAAAGGGACAAATCTATCATACCTATCTCAAAATATTAGGTGTTTATATAAGCATGAGTATGTCTTTTATAAAGAAGGAAATTTCTAGTTGTTCAACTCAGGGAGGCCTAAGTTGTGAAGTGGTTTCCCCAGTTTCAGGAAAATATCCTGAAATTCAGAGGGGAAAAAATTCCAAGAAT
The DNA here is from genome assembly GCA_021292215.1 of Lophura nycthemera. NCBI lineage: Eukaryota > Metazoa > Chordata > Aves > Galliformes > Phasianidae > Lophura > Lophura nycthemera. The sequence continues at coordinate 8,871 of JADANK010000917.1, forward strand.
AGGTTCTCAGAAGACACAGAAATATGCAGGATAGTTAGGCATTCCTCTGCCTGCTGAGCTGCTTAATGGAAAAGATTGCTGGGTACCTGGCCTGATCTCAGAGAGCGAACACTAGAGAGAAACTATACTATATCCTGCCCAGCTTGAGACATGAGAGATGAGGGTCACCTGCTGAGCCGTATATCCAGCCATGAAGCAAGAGAAAACAGGCCGAAGTTGCACCAAATGTGTGAGTAACTAGATTACATATCCAGATGCTGCATCTTCACACATCACTGAGATCCCATGAGATCTTTCTTCCTTGTATAGAAGGCCACCACAGTGAGGTCACCTGTGCTTCTGGGTCACATCTCAGCCCTGAAGGCATTAGCTTTCTGGAGCCCAAGAATGGCTGTAAGAAGTGGAGCAGATATCAGGAACCTCATGGAAGTATCTCAAGTCTGTGGCGACCCACATCCCTCCTTCTACCACAGGCACAGCATGGTCTCCCCATCAACACTCCTGCATCATCCTCAATTCAGAATGACTTTTTTTCTGGACTTGATTTCCACCATCTCTCACACATGCTCTTCAGAAACCTCTTTCTTTTTTCCGTCCCCTTGTCTCAGATAACTTCCGTTTGTTTGACATTTGCCCTAAAGCAAAGGAAACACTTTGGAAATCTGAGAAAGACGTCTGGGCCCAAATTCAAGCCATTCATTGCTCCAAAGCTTACAGTCTGTGCAGTGAACAAAACTGATCTGAGCACACAGAATATGTGATTTTGTCTTCCTTAGTTACTGTAATTTCTCCTGTGTCATTTGTCTCACCTTTTAAAAATAGCAATCCTTCCAGATAAGAACTGGTTTTACTTACACCGTCGGAAGGATACTGACCTGTGGAAATCTGCTTTCTTTGCCAGGCAAATGATGGAGAAGAGGCCCACTGGTAGTATTTTCTCTCCAGGAGTATAATTTGTATTACTGTTCAACTGATATTAGCATGCAGCCATGAAAACAGTCATGAATATATCATCATACAGTTTCCTCCACTTGCGGTGGGGTTATCATGTATAAGGTTCCCTATATGATAATAATAATTCTTTCTCCCTAAGCACAAGTGAGTTGGGAAAAATGGGGAAGCATATTTTTGCCTTGTTTCCTTTTCATGTCCTTGTCTTGAGAGCATTCTGTTCTTGAGAAGACTGTAGCAGCCATATCAACATTATTCAGCTGTCAGATATCTAAATATTGGAGAGGCCAGCCACTGAAAGCCACTAAGCAAATGAGCTGGCTTGACAGATGATTCTGTCAGTTTAACACCTGACAGAAATTATAGCAGCTAAAGAAAATTTCACACACCATTAATTTGCTCTCATCAAAAAGTCAACATTGCAATTTCATGCTCTCCTCACGATGCCCAGTCTGGCTCAAAATGTTTCAAGTGCAAAGGTAAGTCTATAACACTAGTTTTGTTTCCTATTCTTTTATTATTATTATTATTATTATTATTATTCTACACCCTCTCCCCTCCCTCCCCACTGTAGGATAGTTTCCCAGTTACTTATCTTTAAAATATCTGGGCAGCCTGAGTCCCAGCCTGTGTCATGAAATCCCGACATAAACCTGAAGAGCTCTAGCAGCATTACAAGAGTTCCTGCCTGCAGGAATAGGCAGCCACAAGACACAGAGTACCCACAGGGCAGTTCTCAGTCAGGCAAGGACAGTTTACTGGTGATTTGGGAATTTTTCAATACTGCTATCAACAAAGCAAAGCAAAGCACAGGAAAGGCTGAAAGTCAACTTGACTAGTGTGCCTACACTGAAAATATGAGAAATGACTAATGAAAAACTTTCTGGTTCTCATGTCCACACTAGAGAGCATTTTCTTCTGCCCTCCCACTGAGATGCCCCAGCTACATACTGTGAGCAAGCACATCATATTTGGTCTCATGAATATTTATAGGAAACAGCAAGGTCCATGCATAGAACTCAATGCACTCTACTTGGCAGCATCTGAATTTATCTCATGTCTGCTCCTCTGTAACCTGATTTATTTTCCTCTTCATTAACTTTGATGAGGTGGGGAGGAACTAGCACAAAGCGACTCTTGGGTCTGCATCCTTCTACTTATGCATTTCATTTTCAGTTGATGACTTCTACTTCCATGTTTGTAATTCTTTTCAAAGTTGTTTGCTGTCAGATTTGAAGGTAAGCTCTTCTTAGATGATTATTCCATTTCAGGGCAAATTTCAGCCAACTTGGTATCTTGTAACATATTATCAAGATCTGATTTTTTGTCCAGAGATGCAATTTAAGTCATATTTATGCCCTAATAAGTATAAAAAAAATATTGATTTTGTTCCCTATCAGTTATAACTGCTGTTTCTTCAGATCTACACCGTTTCTGTTTATTCATACTAAATTTTACAGTATTTTCCTGAAATGAGCATGGAATTTGATTATGTGTGTTCTATGGTAAATTACTGTGTCTTTAACCATGATGTCTTAATAAATGGCATAGCTCTTTGCTGAGTAAGTCTCTGGTCTTTTTGGACGTTTCTAGTGAGGAACAAGTTAAAGCTGAATACATTATTTAATGCCATTTTATATTGTTTTAAATATATATCTACCATATCTTTTCATTTCATCTACTTGTCTGAGAAGGACATTAAAATCATATTTTTGTATGTAGACCATTAAGCATTCTTTGGCTTTAATTTTACTTCTAGAAGATCAGAATTTTATACTTAATGCTTGACCCAAGTTTGTACCTTAATAAATGATACTCTGCCTGTGCAAGTTCTTCTCCTCTGTGGAATACCTTCCACATTCAATCCACAACAAAAAATCTGAACTAGGCCCCATCAGTGTAAATCACTGCGATATGCTGGTGTCAATCGTACTGTTTGGTGCTATGGGGATGTCTTTAATTCAACACAAAGGATGCACAACTCACCATCAACTGCAGAAATGCTGTAAGAGAAGAAATGGAGAAAATGTAAAGGGCCTAATTCCTTGCTCTGATTTATTTTTAATACT
>JADANK010000918.1:0-43825 GCA_021292215.1 Lophura nycthemera
AAAACCCCCCCCCCAACCCCCAGGACCCCCCCAAACCCCAACCCCCAGACCCACGCCCCAAAGACCCCTTGAACCCCACCGCCCCCCCCCCAGACCCACAGCCCCCCCCAGGGCCCCAACCCCCCAAACCCACACAACCTTCAGACCCCCCGACCCACAGCCCCAGACCCCACAGCCCCACAGCCCCTAGACCCAGAGCTCCCCAAGCCCCCCCAGACACCCCCCCCCAGACCCACAGCACCCCCAGACCCCCGAACCCACCCCCCCAGACCCACAGACCTGTGAACCCACCCCCCCCCAGATCCACAGACCCCCCAGACCCACAGCCCCCCGAGCCCCAAAGCCACCCAGACCCACAGACCCCCCAGACCCACGGACCCAGAGACCCAAAGCCCCCAGACCCACTGCACCCACCAGACCCCCCAACCCACCGCTCCCTCCCAGACCCACAGCCCCCCCCAGACCCACCAGATCCCCCAGACCCCCACCAAAACCCCCACACCCCAGACCCACAGCACCCCCCAGACCCACAGACCCGTGGAACCACCCCCCCCCAGATCCACAGACCCCCAGACCCACAGCACCCACAGCCCCCGAAACCCACCGCCCCCCCCGACCCACAGACCCCCCGGACCCCACCCCCAGACCCCAAACCCCCCCCCCCAGACCCACAGACCCCCCAGACCCACAGCACCCACAGACCCCCAATCCACCCCCCCGACCCATAGACCCCCCAGACCCACAGACCCCCCCAGGACCCACAGAGTTCCACACCCCCAGACCCACAGCACCCACAGAGCCCCAAACCCACCCCCCCCCAGACCACAGACCCCGCAAACCCCCACAACCCCCCAGACCCCCGAACCCACCACCCCCCCCAGCCCCCATAGCCCCCCCCCACACCCCCACCCCCCACCACACTCTCCACGCCAAGCCGGCGCAGCCCCCAGCCCCACGAGGGGCCCCGACGCTCCAGCGCCCAGCGGGGAGCTGCCACCGCGGGGGCACCAACGGGTTGTGGGGTCGGCGGCGCCGGGGGTCCCGCTGCGCCCCCCGTGGCCCCACTGAGCTGCCACGATGTGGGGCTGGGGGGGGGGCTGGGGGGCGCGGGGTCGCAGCTGGCAGCGTCGGAGGCTGAGGGAGGGGAGGGGGGTGTGGGGCTGAACGTGGGGCCTTCGGTCACCCAACGCTGTGGGGTCACCCGGATCTTTGGGGTCTGAGCACTTTGGGGTCAACCCAATGATTCTGGGGTCAACTCAACTCTTTGGGGTCAACCCAAAACTTTGGGGTCCACCAAACACTTTGGGATCAACCCAACTCTATGGGATCAACTCAATGACTTTGAGGTCAACCCAACACTTTGGAGTCAACCCAATGACTTTGGGGTCAACTGAACTCTTTGGGGTCAACCGAACACTTCGGGGTCAACCCAACGACTTTGGGGTCAACCCAACTCTATGGGATGAACCCAATGACTTTGGGGTCAACTCAACTCTTTGGGGTCAACCCAACTCTATGGGATCAACCCAATGACTTTGGGGTCAACCCAACAACTTTGAGGTCAACCCAACACTTTGGGGTCAACTCAACTCCTTGGGGTCAACCCAACTCTCTGGGATCAACCCAATGACTTTGAGGTCAACCCAACACTTTGGGGTCAACTCAACTCCTTGGGGTCAACCCAACTCTCTGGGGTCAACCCAACACTTTGGGATCAACCCAACTCTATGGGATCAACCCAATGACTTTGGGGTCAACTCTTTGGGTCAACCCAATGACTTTGGGGTCAATCCAACTCTATGGGATCAACCCAACTCTATGGGATCAACTCAATGACTTTGGGGTCAACTCAACTCTTTGGGGTCTCAACTCAACACTTTGAGGTCAACCCAACTCTTTGGGGTCAACCCAATGACTTTGGGGTCAACTCAACTCTATGGGATCAACCCAACTCTACGGGATCAACCCAATGACTTTGGGGTCAACTCAACTCTATGGGATCAACCCAACCCTTTGGAGTCAACCCAACTCTTTGGGGTCAACCCAATGACTTGGGGTCAACCCAACTCTATGGGGTCAACCCAACACTTTGGGGTCAACCCAACTCTATGGGATCAACCCAATGACTTTGGGGTCAACCCAACACTTTGGGGTCAACCCAACTCTATGGGGTCAACCCAACACTTTGGGGTCAACCCAACTCTATGGGATCAACCCAACACTTTGGGGTCAACCCAACTCTATGGGATCAACCCAATGACTTTGGGGTCAACCCAACACTTTGGGGTCAACCCAACTCTATGGGGTCAACCCAACACTTTGGGGTCAACCCAACTCTATGGGATCAACCCAACACTTTGGGGTCAACCCAACTCTATGGGACCAACCCAATGACTTTGGGGTCAACCCAACAGTTTGGGGTCAACCCAACTCCATGGGGTCAACCCAACTCTTTGGGGTCAACTCAACTCTATGGGATCAACCCAACACTTTGGGGTCAACCCAACACTTTGGGGTCATCCCAATGACTTTGGGGTCAACTCAACCCTTTGGGGTCAACCCAAGTCTACGGGATCAACCCAACAGTTTGGGGTCAACCCAACTCCTTGGGGTCAACCCAACTCTATGGGGTCACCCAGCACTTTGGGGTCAACTCAACTGTATGGGGTCCACCAAACACTTTGGGATCAACCCAACTCTATGGGGTCAACCCAATGACTTTGGGGTCAACTGAACTCTTTGGGGTCAACCGAACACTTCGGGGTCAACCCAACGACTTTGGGGTCAACCCAACTCTATGGGATCAGCCCAATGACTTTGGGGTCAACTCAACTCTTTGGGGTCAACCCAACTCTATGGGATCAACCCAATGACTTTGGGTTCAACTCCACTCTATGGGGTCAACCCAATGACTTTGGGGTCTCAACCCAACTCTTTGGGATCAACCCAACTCTATGGGATCAACCCAATGACTTTGGGGTCAACTCCACTCTATGGGATCAGCCCAATGACTTTGGGGTCAACTCCACTCTATGGGATCAGCCCAATGACTTTCGGGTCAACCCAACTCTATGGGATCAACTCAACTCTATGGGGTCAACCCAACTCTTTGGGGTCAACCCAACTCTATGGGGTCAACCCAACACTTTGGGGTCAACCCAATGACTTTGGGGTCTCAACTCTTTGGGATCAACCCAACTCTATGGGGTCAACCCAATGACTTTGGGGTCAACCCAACACTTTGGGGTCAACCCAACTCCATGGGGTCAACCCAACTCTTTGGGGTCAACTCAACTCCATGGGGTCAACCCAACTCTATGGGGTCAACCCAACACTTTGGGGTCAACCCAACTCTAGGGGATCAACCCAACTTTATGGGATCAACCCAATGACTTTGGGGTCAACCCAACACTTTGGGGTCAACCCAATGACTTTGGGATCAACCCAATTCTTTGGGATCAACCCAACTTTATGGGATCAACCCAACGACTTTGGGGTCAACCCAACTCTATGGGATGAACCCAACTCTATGGGGTCAACCCAATGACTTTGGGGTCAACCCAACTCTTTGGGGTCAACTCAACTCTTTGGGATCAACCCAACTCTATGGGACCAACCCAACTCTATGGGGTCAACCCAATGATTTTGGGGTCAACCCAACTCCTTGGGGTCAACCCAATGACTTTGGGGTCAACTCAACCCTTTGGGATCAACCCAATGACTTTCAGGTCAATCCAACTCTATGGGATGAACCCAACTCTATGGGGTCACCCAGCACTTTGGGATCAACCCAACTCTATGGGGTCACCCAGCACTTTGGGGTCACCCAGCTCTACGTTCCCAACCCAAATCTTTTGATTCCCAACCCGACCTTTGGGACCCCCCCCCCCCGCCCCCCCGCCCCCCCACGCACCGCTGAGCGGCACGGCGGCGCTGAGCTCGGATTCGCCCCACGCGCGGCCGTCGAAGCTCCGGTAGCGGCCGCGGAAACAGCGGAAAGCGGCGGCGGTTCCGTCGAGGACGAAGCGGACGCGGTTCTGCCCCCCTTCGGCCACCAGGCGGCGCAGCGGCTCGCGGCTCCCGGCCCCGAAAAGCTCGAAGGTGCCGCCGCCGAAACGGCGGGGGGCGAAGCAGCTGATCTGCAGCGCGTCCGAAGCCACGCACAGCGGGGCGGGCAGCAGCGGGGCGGCCGCCAGCGAGCCTATGGGGAGCGGGGTCCTATGGGGCGCGGGGTCCTATGGGGCGCGGGGTCCTATGGGGCGTGGGGTCCTATGGGGAGCGGGGTCCTATGGGGCGCGGGGGGTCCTATGGGGCGCGGGGTCCTATGGGGCGTGGGGTCCTATGGGGCGCGGGGTCCTATGGGGCGCGGGGTCCTATGGGGCGCGGGGTCCTATGGGGAGCGGGGTCCTATGGGGCGCGGGGTCCTATGGGGCGCGGGGTCCTATGGGGAGCGGGGTCCTATGGGGCGCGGGGTCCTATGGGGCGTGGGGTCCTATGGGGAGCGGGGTCCTATGGGGAGCGGGGTCCTATGGGGCGCGGGGTCCTATGGGGAGCGGGGTCCTATGGGGAGCGGGGTCCTATGGGGCGCGGGGTCCTATGGGGGGCGGGGGGTCCTATGGGGAGCGGGGTCCTATGGGGCGCGGGGTCCTATGGGGAGCGGGGTCCTATGGGGAGCGGGGTCCTATGGGGGCGCGGGGGTCCTATGGGGCGCGGGGGTCCTATGGGGAGCGGGGTTTCTATGGGGCGGCGGGGTCCTATGGGGCGCGGGGTTCTATGGGGCGCGGGGTCCTATGGGGAGCGGGGTCCTATGGGGAGCGGGGTCCTATGGGGCGTGGGGTCCTATGGGGAGCGGGGTCCTATGGGGAGCGGGGTCCTATGGGGCGCGGGGTCCTATGGGGAGCGGGGCGGGGGGAGGCGGGGTTGTAGGGGAGTGGGGTCCCAGGGGGCGGTGGGACCCATAGATGTGGGGTTGTGACCCATAGATGTGGGGTAGTGGGGGGTCCAAGGGGCGGTGGGACACATAGATGTGGGGTTGTGGGCTCCTAGGGGGTGGTGGGACCCATAGATGTGGGGTTGTGAGGCAGTGGGACCCATAGATGTGGGGTTGTGGAAAACTGTGGGGTGGTGGGACCCATAGATGTGGGGTTGTGGGGGGGTGGGACCCATGGATGTGGGGTTGTGGGGCAGTGGGACCCATAGATGTGGGGTTGTGGGGCGGTGGGACCCATAGATGTGGGGCTGTGACCCATAGATGTGGGGTAGTGGGGGGTCCTTGGGGGCGGTGGGACCCATAGATGTGGGGTCGTGGGATCCTGTGGGGCGGTGGGACCCATAGACGTGGGGTTGTGGGGCAGTGGGACCCATAGATGTGGGGTTGTGGGGCGGTGGGACCCATAGATGTGGGGCTGTGACCCATAGATGTGGGGTAGTGGGGGGTCCTTGGGGGCGGTGGGACCCATAGATGTGGGGTCGTGGGATCCTGTGGGGCGGTGGGACCCATAGACGTGGGGTTGTGGGGCGGTGGGACCCATAGATGTGGGGTCGTGGGAAACTGTGGGGCAGTGGGACCCATAGATGTGGGGTTGTGAGCTCCTATGGGGTGTTGGGACCCATAGATGTGGGGTTGTGGGATTCTATGGGGCGGTGGGACCCATAGATGTGGGGTCGTGGGCTCTTAGGGGGCAGTGGGACCCATAGATGTGGGGTTGTGGTGGCTCCTGTGGGGTGGTGAGACCCCCAGCATTGGGGTCAAACATTTCTATGGGGCTGTGTGCGCTGTGGGGCAGTGTGCCCCATAGCACCGGGGTTTTGCCTTCCTATAGGGCTGTGTGCCCCATAGCAGCGGGGTTTTGCCTTCCTATGGGGCTGTGTGCCCCATAGCAGCAGGGTTTTGCCTCCCTATAGGGCTGCGTGCCCCACAGCAGCAGGGTTTTGCCTTCCTATAGGGCTGTGTGCCCCATAGCAGCGGGGTTTTCCATTCCTATGGGGCTATTTTCCCTATAGCAGTGGGGTTTTGTGTTCCTATGGGGCTGTGTGCCCCATAGCAGCGGGGTTTTGCCTTCCTATGGGGCTGTGTGCCCCATAGCAGCGGGGTTTTCTGTTCCTATGGGGCTGTGTGCCCCATAGCAGCGGGGTTTTGCCTTCCTATGGGGCTGTGTGCCCCATAGCAGAGGGGTTTTCTGTTCCTATGGGGCTATTTTCCCCATAGCAGTGGGGTTTTGCGTTCCTATGGGGCTGTGTGCCCCATAGCAGCGGGTTTTGCCTTCCTATGGGGCTGCGTGCCCCATAGCAGCGGGGTTTTGCGTTCCTATAGGGCAGTGTGCCCCATAGCAGCGGGGTTTTGCCTTCCTATAGGGCAGTGTGCCCCATAACAGCGGGGTTTTCCATTCCTATGGGGCTGTGTGCCCCATAGCAGTGGGGTTTTGCCTCCCTATAGGGCTGTGTGCCCCATAGCAGCAGGGTTTTGCGTTCCTATAGGGCTGTGTGCCCCATAACAGCGGGGTTTTCCGTTCCTATGGGGCTATGTTCCCCATAGCAGCGGGGTTTTGCGTTCCTATGGGGCTGTGTGCCCCATAGCAGCGGGGTTTTGCCTCCCTATAGGGCTGTGTGCCCCATAGCAGTGGGGTTTTGTGTTCCTATAGGGCAGTGTGCCCCATAGCAGCGGGGTTTTGCGTTCCTATGGGGCTGCGTGCCCCATAGCAGCGAGGTTTTGCGTTCCTATAGGGCTGTGGCCCCATAGCAGCGGGGTTTTGCCTCCCTATAGGGCTGTGTGCCCCATATCAGCGGGGTTTTGCCTTCCTATGGGGCTGTGTGCCCCATAGCAGCGGGGTTTTCCATTCCTATGGGGCAGTGCACCCTATAGCAGAGGGGTTTTGCCTCCCTATAGGGCAGTGTGCCCCATAGCAGCGGGGTTTTGCGTTCCTATAGGGCTGTGTGCCCCATAGCAGCGGGGTTTTCCATTCCTATGGGGCAGTGCGCCCTATAGCAGCGGGGTTTTGTGTTCCTATGGGGCTGTGTGCCCCATAGCAGAGGGGTTTTCCATTCCTATGGGGCAGTGCACCCTATAGCAGAGGGGTTTTGCGTTCCTATAGGGCTGTGTGCCCCATAGCAGCGGGGTTTTGCGTTCCCATGGGGCTGTGGCCCCATAGCAGCGGGGTTTTCCATTCCTATGGGGCAGTGTGCCCCACAGCAGCGGGGTTTTGTGTTCCTATAGGGCTGTGTGCCCCATAGCAGTGGGGTTTTGCCTTCCTATGGGGCTGTGTGCCCCATAGCAGCGGGGTTTTGCCTCCCTATAGGGCTGTGTGCCCCATAGCAGCAGGGTTTTGCTTTTCTATGGGGCTGTGTGCCCCATAGCAGTGGGGTTTTCCATTCCTATGGGGCTATTTTCCCTATAGCAGTGGGGTTTTGTCTCCCTATAGGGCTGTGTGCCCCACAGCAGCGGGGTTTTGCCTCCCTATAGGGCAGTGTGCCCCATAGCAGTGGGGTTTTGCGTTCCTATAGGGCTGTGTGCCCCATATCAGCGGGGTTTTGCGTTCCTATAGGGCAGTGTGCCCCATTGCAGCGGGGTTTTCCATTCCTATGGGGCTATTTTCCCTATAGCAGTGGGGTTTTCTGTTCCTATAGGGCTGTGTGCCCCATAGCAGCGGGGTTTTCCATTCCTATGGGGCAGTGCACCCCATAGCAGCGGGGTTTTGCCTCCCTATAGGGCTGTGTGCCCCATAGCAGCAGGGTTTTGCGTTCCTATGGGGCTGCGTGCCCCATAGCAGCGGGGTTTTGCCTTCCTATAGGGCTGTGTGCCCCATAGCAGCGGGGTTTTCCATTCCTATGGGGCAGTGTGCCCCATAGCAGCGGGGTGCAGCACACTGACCTGCTGCCGTCAGGAGGAGCAGCCGCAGCGCCATCGCTTCGTCCTCCGCTATGGGGTGGGGTTGGGGGGGGGGTTGGGGGGGGAAGCGGCTCCGGCCCCGATTTCATCACTCAGGAAGGAAATGAGAGGCGCGGGGCTGGCGGTGATGGTGACAGGGACAGCCGCCCCATAGGACTCACATCTGCCCCATAGGATTCACATCTGCCCCACAGGATCCATACCTGCCCCATAGGATCCACATCTACCCCATAGGACTCACATCTGCCCCATAAAACTCACATCTGGTGCCTCATGGGCACCAAAATCTGCCCCATACGACTCACATCTGCCCCATAGGATCCACTTCTGCCCCATAGGACACGTCTGCCCTATGGGACACACATCTGCCCCATGGGCACCAAAATCTGCCCCATAAAACTCATATCTGCCCCATAAGATCCACTTCTGCCCCATAGGACTCACATCTGCCCCACAGGACTCACATCTGCCCCATAGGAACACCAAAACCTGCCCCCGGGCTTTGAAATCTGCCCCCGGACCCCCAGCTCTGCCCCACGGCCCTTCACGCTGCCCCAGGCCCCACTTCTGCCCCGTGGGTCCCCGCATCTCATCTGCCCCCAGGGCCGCCATATCCGCCCGGGGCTCCGCGTTCCGCCCCACAGCGCCGCATCTGCCCCCGACTCCCCGCCCCCCCGATTCGCCCCACGCCCCTCCGCTGCACTTCCGGGACCCCCAGAACTCGTTCGGGTCCCTAAAACTGCCCCGGGGAGGGCACGGCAGGCACTTCCGGGGACATCGAAGCACTTCCGGGGTCACCTAAAGGGCTTCCGGGCCCTGAGATCCGCCCCACGGCCTCTGCCGTCCGCCCCGCCGCGCCCAAATCTGCCCCGCGGCGTCGCAGCTCAGCCCCGGGCCGGGCGGGGGTCGCTCAGAGCCCCGGATCCGCCCCGGGACCCACAAGAAGCGACACGGAGGCCGAACCGGAAAGTCCCGCCCCACTTCCGCCCCCGCCGCGGTGCATCGTGGGGCTCCTCGCGCCCATTGGCCGCCACCAAGAGATGCCGGGGGAAGAGGCGGGACACGCGCGCCCGCGCCGACCAATCAGAAGCCAGGACGCCGCGCGCCGCCGGGCAGCAGCCAATAGGGAGGCGGCCGCGAGGACCCCGCGGTCCGCCCCGGGCTCTGCCGGAAGGAGGCGCCGCTCCCGCCTCAGGTACCGTCTGGGGCGAGGTTTTGCGTTCCTATAGGGGCCTGTGGGCCCCCATAGCCGCGGGGGTTTTTGCCTCCCTATAGGGCTGTGGGGGGGGTCGGGGGGGGCCCCCATATCAGCGGGGTTTTGGGCCTTCCTATGGGGCCTGTGTTTGGCCCATAAGCAGCGGGTTTTTTCCATTCCTATTGGGCGGCCAGTTTTGGCACCCTATAGCAGAAGGTGTTTTTTGCCTCCCCTAAGGCAGTGTTTGGCCCCTTAGCGCGGGGGTGGTTTTGCGTTTTCCTATAGGGGCTTGTTGTGGCCCATACGGCAAGCGGGTTTTTCCATTTTTTCCCTTTATTTGTGGGCAGTGTTTGCCGTCCCTTATAGCAGCGGGGTTTTGTGTTCCTATGGGGGCATGTTTTGTGCCCCATTAGCAAGAGGGGTTTTTCCATTCCTATGGGGCAGTTTGCCCCTATAGCGCAGAGGGGTTTTGCGTTCCTATAGGGGCTGTTTGCCCCCCATAGCAAGCGGGGGTTTTGCTTTTCCAGTGGGCTGTGGGCCCCATAGCAGCGGGGTTTTTCCCATTCCTACTGGGGCAGGTTGTTTTGCCCCCCCCAGCAGCGGGGGTTTTGTGTTTTTTTTCCTATAGGGCTGTGTGCCCCATTAGCAGTGGGGTTTTGCCTTTCCTTATGCGGGGCTGGTTGGCCCCATCGCAGCGGGTTTTTTGCCTCCATTATTAGGGCTGTGTTGCCCCATAGTCAGGGGGCAGGGGTTTTTGCTTTTCTATGGGGGGCTGTGTGCCCCATAGGGCCGTGGGGGGTTTTTACATTTTTCCTATGGAGGCTATTTTTCCCTATAAGCAGTTGGTGTTTGTTTCTCCCTTTATAGGGCTGTGTGCCCCACGCAGCGGTGGGTTTTTGCCCTCCCCTTAATTTAGGGCAGTGTTTTTTTGCCCCATTTAGGCAGTTGGGTTTTGCGTCTTTTCCTATTGGGGGGCTGTTGTGGCCCCATATTCACGGGGTTTTTTGCGTTTCCTATAGGGGCAGTGTTTTTTGCCCCATTATTTTTGCAGCGGCGGTTTTCCATCCTTTTGCGGGCTATTTTTCCCTATAGCAGGGGGGTGGGTTTTCTGTTCTTTTTTAGGGCTGTGTGCCCATAAGCAGCGGGGGTTTTCCATTTTTCCCTTTCTGGGGCCCGTTTTTAGCCCCCACCCCACATAGCAGGCGTTGTTTGTGGTTTTTGGCCTCCCTATTTAGGGGCTGTGTTGGCACCATACGGGCAGCAGGGTTTGCGTTCCTATGGGGCTTTGCGTGCCCCATAAGCGGGGGGTTTTGCCTTCCTATTAGGGCCTTTGTGCCCCATAGCACGCCGGGGGTTTTTCCATCCTATGGGCAGTGGTGCACCATAGCCAGCGGGTTTGCCGGCCCCCCCCACACTGGGCTGCTGCCGGTCGGGGGGGGGTGGGGGGAACAGGTGGGGGGGGGTGAGGGGGAAGCCAGGGCCCGGCATCGGGCCCATTCGCTTCGTTCCTTCGCTATGGGGTGGGGTTGGGGGGGGTTGGGGGTGGGTCCAGCGGGGCTTTCCGTGGCCCCCGATTTTCCAATCACTCAGGAAGGAAAATGAGGAGGCGCGGGGGGTGGCGGTGATTGGGTGAACCAAGTGTGGACAGGGCCCGGCCCCATCGGACCTTCCCCAACTCTGCCCCCATAGGATTTCAACATTCTTGCCCCCACCAGGGACTTCCATACCTGCCCCATTAGGGACCACATCTACCCCCCATAGGGACTCACAATTTTCTGCCCCAATACAAAACTCCCATTCTGGTGCCTTTCATGGGCACAAAAATCTGCCCCCCATGACGACTCACCACTCCTGGCCCCCATAGGAATCCCACTTCTTGCCCCCCATAGGACCACGTTCTTTGCCCTATTGGGACACACATTCTGCCCATGGGCCCACCACAAAAAATTTTCTTGGGCCCCATAAAAAACACACCAAACACTTCATTTATTTCTGCCCCCATTTAGATCCACTTCTTGGCCCCCATAGGGACTCAAACCATCTGCCCCACAGTGGGCACTTCCACCATTTCTGCCCATAGGGAAACACCAACAAACCCTCTGGCCCCCGGGCTTTGAAAATTCTGGCCCCCGCGGGGGACCCCCAAGGGCTTCTGCCCCCCACGCCCTTCACGGCTGGCCCAGGGGGGCGCCACTTTTGGCCCCGTGGGTCCCCGCACTTCCATTTTCTGCCCCCCGAGGGGGGCCCGCATTATCCGCCCGGGGCCTCCGCCGTTTCCGCCCCCACAGCGCCGCATTTTGGCCCCCCCGACTTCCCCGGGGCCCCCCCCCGATTCTCCCCCACGCCCCTCCGCTGCACTTCGTCGACCCACCGGAAACCATCGTTCGGGGTCCCCTCAAAAACTGGCCCCGGGGGAGGGGGGGCCCCACGGGGCAGGGCACTTCCGGGGGGACAATCGAAGCACTTCCCGGGGTCCACCTAACGGGATTTCCCGCGGGGGTCACCTGGATTCCGGCCCACGGCCTTTCTGGCCGTCCGGCCACCGGGCCCGCGCCCCAAAAATTCTGCCCCCCGCGGGGCGTCGCAAGCTCCGCCCCCGGGGACGGGGTCGGGGGCGTCGCTTCAGCGCCCGGATCCCGACCCCGGGACCCACAGAAAGCGGACACGGACAACGCCGAACCGGAAAGTCCGCCCCACTTCCGCCCCCCCCGCCCGCGGTTTGCCAATTTCGTGGTGGCCCTCCTCGGCCGGGCCCATTGGGGGGTCCGGGCCCCCAAGCATATTTGCCGGGGGGTACGGGTGGAGAGGCGGCGACCCCCACGTTCGCGGGGCCCCGCGCCGGGAACCAATTCAGAAGCCAGGGGGGACGGCCGGGCGCGCGGGGGCCTGCCGGGGGCAGGGCCAGGCCAAATTAGGGATGGCGGCCCGCCGATGTGGGGGGAACCCGCGGGTCCGCCCCGGGCTCTGGCCGGGACGGAGGCGCCCGCTTTCCGGCTCAGGTTTTACCGTTTTGGGAGCCCCACAGCGGAAGTCGGGTGCCCCTTGAGATAAAAAGCTGGCGCCGGTCCCATTGGCGCGGGGAAAAGTGACGTCAGTGCGGGTGCCGTCGCGTGGGGACGTCGGAGGGGTTGCCTGGGCGGGTGCTTGGACAGGTGGCGGGGCCCTCTTGCGGTGAGGCCCCCGAGGGGGGGTTGCGTGGTTAGCTATTGTGGGGCGTGGGTTTCGTTTTCAAGGAGGGCGTGGGCCGCGGTGCGATTTGGGGCGTGCGTTTAAATCCGTATTGTGGGCCGTGGCCCCACGGAGTTATGGCGTTTGTGGTTCCGGAGGCCAAAGGGAAAGCTGATGGGTTGTGGCCCCCTCGTAAGGGGGGCCGGGGGGCTGTGGCCAGGGAAAGGGGGCGGGGCCTCGGCATTTTTGGGTTGTCCCCCCATTTTTTCCCCACAATAGCATCCATTGGTGCCCGGAGGCAAGGGGCCCACCCCTCCCCCTCCACCCTTCCAAACCCCCCCCCGGCCCCCCGGACCCCTTTTTGGGCATTTTTAACCCCCCACATCCTCAACTAACCCCCCAATTGGGGGTTTGGGGGGGGTTGGGGGAAAAACCCACAGGACCCCCGTTTAGTGGTGGGATTTTTTTTGGCTGTCCCCCCCCTCCCCCCCTCGGTGACCCCCAGGCCCCCCTTTTTCTGGGCCTTTGAACCCCCAAAACTTTCACACAGCACAAAATGCAGGCGACTTCCCAAACCCCCCCCCCCAGGACCCCCTTTTCCCCCCCTTTTTCCTTCCCCCCCCCCCACAACAAAAAACGCCTCCAACCGACAGGGGTTTTTGGGGGGGTCTGCAACCACCCCCAGGGCTTGGGGTGGGGGAGAGTGAGATGTAGGGGGTGGAGGGGGGGGGGGAAAGGGGAGGAGGGGGGGGAGGAAAGGGGGGTGGGGGGGGAAAAAAGGGGGAAGGGGGGGGGGAAGGGGGGAGTGGAGGGGGAGAGAGGGAGGGCGAGGGAGGGACAGGGGGGGGCTGGATATAAAAAAGGGGGGGGGAAGGGGGAGAGAGGGAAGGAAAGGGTCGGGGGGGGGGGGGGGGGGGACAAAACCAAAAGGGGGAACCCAACACAAATGGGGGGAAAGGGGGGAGGGCGAGAGGAAAGGGGGGGGGGAAGGAACAGGGAGGGCCAGGGAGAGAGGGGGGGAGGGGGGGAAAAAAAATCCCCAAGGTTGTCTTCCAGACCCCCAACACCCCTACCACGCCCCCCACCCTCGCAGAGGCCAACTGTTTGATAATTTATTGGTGCTATTTTTTTTTTTTCCCTTTAATTTTTTTTTTTTTTTTTTTTTTTTTTTTTTTTTTTTTTTTGGGTGCCGGGGGGGTATTTTTGGGGGCTGCCAGGAGCAGAATTGGGCTGGGGTGGGGGGGGGGAGGATTTGGGGAGGGGGTAGGGTTGGTCCGGAAAGGGGGCCAGGTGGGGCCCCGGTCTGCCCGCAGGCGGTGGGGGGGGTGGGGGGAGGAAGCAGCAGGGGCCGGACCCCCCCCACCCCCTCCCCGGCCCCCCCCAACCCCCCACCCCCCCCCCCTTGGCCCCCCCCCCCCTTCCTTTTTGCCGTTTGGTTTCCATTGGCCCACTGAGAAGAAATTTACATTTCCGCCCTGAAAAGGGGGCCCCGCGAGGGAGGGGGGGCGGGGGGGGTGTGGGTACGGGGGGGGGGCATGCCACCACGGGACGGTCCCACCGCAAACACCAACTGGGAAAGCCCCCCCACCCCCAATTTTTCCTCTTCCCCCCCCCCCGGCCCATTAGGGGCCCCCATTAGTTGGGTTTCTTCCCCCCCCCAGTCGGTTGTGGGCTTTGGGTGAAGGCTTCTGTCCCCCAACCTGGCGATTTCCATTGGGGCCCTGGGGGGGGCACAAAACGGTTGTTGGGGGGGGCCCGAGTTAGAGGCCCCATAAAGCACAGGCAGGGCCCCCTTCCCCCCAAACCCACCTGAAAACGCCAACACAACTCCCCCCCCCCCCAAACTGGTGCGTGGGGGTGTTGGGTGATTGATCTGGGCTGAGCGCGCCTGGCGGCAACCCCCCCAAAATTCTGATTTTCCTTATTTGGCGGTTCGGTGGGGGGCACAAAAAGGTGGTTGGTGGGGGCCCATGGGGGAGGCACGTCCCGTTAGCGGGGCCCCCCCCCCCCCAACCCCCATGAGGCCTCCCATTTATTCAATAGGCCCCCCCCCGTTCTCTTGTGTGGCTGTGGGCGGTTGTTTGTTGGGGATGCATCAGCTTTGTGGAAACCCCCCCCCCCCCACATCTGCCCCTTGGGGTTTCGGGGGGGTGGCCCCACTGGGGGGGGCCATGAATAGGGCCCCAACGCCAAGCCCCCCCCCCCCCCCCCCCAAACTTTCCCCCCCATAGTGAAGCCTTCCTCTGTTGTGCCCCCAATTTTTTTCCCGTTGGGGTCGGGGGGGGGGGGGTTGGGGGTTGTGGGGGGGGGGGGGGGGGCCCCCCCCCCCACCCCCCCCCCCCCCCCCCCAACAAAAAAAGAAACCCAAAAAAAAAAAAACCCCCCCGGGGGGGGGGGGGGCCCCCCCACTTAAAAACCCACGGGGCCCCCCCACCCCCCCCCACAAGGGCACGTTGGGGACAAGCAAAAGGGCCCTTAAATCGAAGCTGGGGGGGGGTTGGGGGAAACATAGGGGACCCCCCCCCTCCGGCCCTCTTTTCCCCGGCCCCCGTGGCAAAGAACAGATTAGGGGGGGAAAAAGGGCCCCCCCCCGAGGCCCCCCCCCCCCCAAAAAAAAAAAATTTTTTTTTTTTTTAAAGCGGGGGGTACGGTAATTAACGCCAAATTCACGGCAGGGCCGTTCGTCTCCCCATAGGAAAACAAACGGGGTCCCCCCCACGTTGCCTTCTAAAAAAATGTGAACACCAAAACACTGGACAGCAACTTAAAGGGGGGGGGGGGGAGTTTTTGGGGGGGGGGTGGGGGGAAAAGGGGGGGTTTTGGGGTGGGGCGGGGGGGGTGTGGGAAAATCAAGCGATTTTTTTGGCGTGACAACATCGGAGAGAAAACAAAAAGGAAAAAAAAAAAAACCAAAAAAAAGGCTCCCCGTTTTTATATATTAATATATTAAATACAAAACAATTTCTGGGGGGGGGGGGGGGGAAGGAGGGGGCGGGGGGGGAAAGGAGGTTGGGCGGGTGGTGGGGGGGGGCGGCGGCGGCACCAACGCCCCCCCGGTGGGGTCCGGGGGGGGGCCCAGGGGGGGCCCCCCCCCCGGGGGGGGGGGAGGTGGGGGGGGGCAGGGAGAAAGGGCGGAGGCCCCTTTTGTTGGGGGGGGTGGGGGGGGGCCGCCGCTGGGCCCCCCCCCCCCCATCCCCATCCTCCCACCATCCTCTCCCTGTTTTCCCCCCCCCACCACCCCCGTGGGGGGGTTCTGGCGCCCGTCGGCCCTACAGGTCGATGCCGGGAGGGAGCCCAGCAGGGCGGATGAATGGTGGGGGGCGGGAGGGGGCGGTGGCCGGGGGGCGGCCTTTTGTGGTGGGGGAGAGGAGGGGAAGGAGGGAAGGCGGGGGGCGGTTTCAGTTGAGTGGGGTGGGGGGTTCAAAGCAAAAAACATCAACCGTGGGGGGGAGGGTCAGCAAAAAAACCGGGGCGGGGGGCTTTTGGGGGCGGGGGGGGGGGGTTGGGGGGTTCCCCAGCCCCACATCGACCTCTGGGCGGGGCTGAGATGTGGGGCGGGGGGGGCCTGGGGAGGGGGGGGGGGTTGGGGAGGGGGGAAGGGGGCAGCGAAATCCCCCCTGTAAAAGGCAATTGGGGGGGGGGGGGAGATGCGGGAGAGGGAGGGGGAAAGGGGGGGTGGGGGGGGGGAAAGGGGGGCAGAAGAGGAAAAAAAAAAAAAAAAAAAAAAAATTTGGTTTTTTTTTTTTTTTTTTTTTTTTTTTTTTTTTTTTTTTTTTTTTTTTTTTGTCCTGGGAGGGTGAGGTTGGGCCCCTATGGGGGGTTGAGGCAAGAAAAACCCCACGGGGATGGGGGGTGAAAGCCCCCCTCCCCGGTTAGGGGAGTAAAAGCCCCCCCCACCCCCAAGCGGAGTGGAATTTCCTTTGGGGGGGGGTAAAACCCCACATATGGGGGGTAAAAGCCCCTCTGGGGGGAGGGGTGGGGGCCAGAAACCCAACGTGGGGCTTCTTGCCAGGGGGCAGGTTTGTGCCCCCTATGGGGGGCAGGGGTGGTACCCCCCCCACTGGCGATGGGGGGTTGGGACGTGAAAAAAAGGCCCCCCCCACAATTAGGGAGCGAGTAAAAAAGCCCCCCCCCCAGAGAGCAGAATTCCCTTTGGGGGGGGGGTTTAAAAGCCCCACATTATGGGGTTAAAAGGGGCCCTTTTCTTGGGGGGGTGCAAGGCCCACATGGGGGGCCGTCTGGGAGGGGGGGGGGAGGTTGGGGCCCCTTATGGGGGGGTTGGCGGTGGGGGGGGTTTGAAATTCCCCCATTTAAGGGGGGAGTGATGGGGCCCCTCTGTGGGGGGCACCAGGCCCTATTTCTATGGGGTTGAATGAAAAGCCCCCCCCCATGAGGGGGCGCCAATCAGAGAGGGGAACAACCCCACACATCGGGGGTGGAAACCCCCCCCCAGTCGGTGGCAGGAAGCCCCCAAACGTGTGCGGGTAAAGGTCCACCACACGGCACCCCAAATAGGGGTGAAATCCCCAAAGGTGGGGGGGGGAAAAAATGCTTCTTGTTTCGGGTGAAAAAAAAAAACCTCCCCCCCATGGGTGCAACGGGGCCCCCAAATTATGGGGTTCCTGCCCCCATGATGGTGCAGGGCCCCCCAAATAATGGTGGCTCACTCCCTCGTTGGGTGCATGCCCCTAAATATAGGCGGTTTTCAATGCCCCCCTTGGGACTTTGCCGCCCCCAACAAACATGGGGCTTCCAATTCCCCTTGTTGGGGTTTGCCCGGGGCCCAAAAAATTATGGGGTTTTCAAATGCCCCCAGGGTGCAGCCCCCAAACTTATGGGGTGGAAATCCCCTGTGGGGTTTGGCCAGCCCCCAAACAAAATTATGGGGGCTTTAACCCCCAAACTAATGTGGGTGAAAAAATTCACCCCAATGGGGGTGCAGGCCCCCCAAATAATTGGGCTCAAATCCCCTCTGTTGGGTTTTTTGCCAAGCCCACCAACAAAAATATGGGGATTCAAATTCCCCCCATTGGCGGCAAGCCCCCAAAATATGGGGGTTCAAATTTCCCCCTCTGTTAGGGGGTGCAGCCACAACTATGGCGGGGGCAAAAATCCCCTTCATTACTGTGGAAGCCCCCCCCCCAAAGATTATGGGGGTTTGAAAACTCCCCTCTGTTAGGGGGGCCACAGGGGCCCCCCCGAATACAGGGTGCTCCAAAACCCCCTCTGTGGGGGTTTTCCCCAGGCCCCACAAATATGGGGGGGGGGGTTTAAGTTTGCGCCCCCCTAGGGATTTGAAGGCCCCCCCCATATGGGGGTTTCAATCCCCCCCCCCTTAGGGATGCCAGGCCCCCAAATATGGGGGGTTTCATTCCCAACCCAATGGGGTTTGTCCAACGCACAAAAAAAAAAAACAACAAATATGGGGGTTCAATGCCCCCCCTAGGATGCAGCCCCCAAATATTGGGGCGGTTTTTTCAGTCCCCCATTTGGTGGGCAGGGCCCAAAAAAAAAAACTATGGGGTTCAAATTGCCCCCTCCCTAAGGATGCAGGCCCCCCAAAATAATTTGGGGGTTTCCATCCCCCCCATAGGTGCCCATGGGGGTGGGGGGGGTGGGGGCCTACCAACTTTAGGAGGTTCCCATGCCCCCTCCATGGTGCAAAGTGGCCCCCCACAACTATGGGGGTTCAATGCCCCCCTGGGGTGCAGCCCCCCAACTCTGGGGGTTCAATTTGCCCCCCTTTTGGGTTTTGCAAGCCCCCCATCTATGTGGGTTCAATTCTTTGCCCCCATGGGGTTTGCAAGGTCCCCCCAATATGGGGGTTCCACATGCCCCCCTGGGGTTTTGCAAGGCCCCACACTATGTGGGTTTCGGCTCCCTTCTTGTAGGTTGGCAGGACCCCAAAATTCTTGGGGTTCAATTTTTGCCCCCCCTGGGGCGCAGCCCCCCAGCTGTGGGTTTTTGGCCCCCCCGGAAGCCTTTTTACCTGGGGCCCACGGCCGTGGGCGGGAGGATTGCCTGGTGGGGTACCGCGTTTTTGGAGGGCCGCGAGGGGATTCTTGGGGGGGGGCGGTGGAAAGGGGGTCCGTTTTGTTAGGCGAAAGGCGACGGCGTTGTTGGGGTCCCGGGCCGGAAAGGGGGGGATTGGGGGGCGGGGGGAGAAGGCCCGGGGGGGCCCCCGGGGGGAATGTGGCAGGCACAAAACGGGGGGTTCCTGGAGTCGGACCCCCCTCAACGGCCGGGGGGCGGCCCCGTTGGTGCCAGGGAACGCGGAGATGGGGACGGCGCTGCGGGGGGGGGGCTGCGGGGGAGAGGGGGGGGGGGGCAGGAGCGTCGAACGGCGGCTGATGGGAGGAACTGGGGGGGGGGGGGGGACGGGGAGGGGGGGGGTCAGACACGGCGCTGAGACGGGCAACATGGGGGGGTGGGTTGGGGGCGGTCAGAACGGGCAGTGATGAACCGGTAAAAATTGTGTGGGGGGTGGTTGGGGGGGAGTCCAGAAACAGCGCAGTGATAAACGCAAAAAAAATGGGGGGGTTGGGGGCGGGGGAGAGGGAGAGGGAGAAGAAAAAAAAAAAAAAATGGGGGGGGGGGGGCGGGGTTGGGGGTGGCGGGGGGTCAGCACACAGCACTGTTACAATAACTTGATGGGGGGTTGGGGGGTCAGGGAAACAGCCAATGATTACACAAAAATATTTGGGAGGGGGTTTGGCGGCGGGTTCAGAACAGCAAGGGGATACCATAAAATTACAATATGGGGGGGGGGGTTGGGAGGGGGGGGTTCAGAAAAACAGCCACTTGATACATTTAAAAATTATGCGGGTGGGGTTTGGGGCGGTCGAACCGGCCCAACCTTGAGGGGTACACAACATTGGGGGGGGGTCAGACCAAAACGGGCAAAGGTGATTACACCAAACCTTTTGGGGGGGGGTTGGGGGGGGGTCCAGACAACAAGCATTGATCAGAACATATGGGGTGGGGCTCGTGGGTCAGACGGCAGTGATTACCACAAACCAATAATGGGGGGGGGGGTTGGGGGGGTTCGCAACAGCAGTGCTTTACCCCCCAACCAAACAAATAGGGGGGGGTTGGGGGGGGGGGATCGGGGGGACAGAAAACAGCCATTGATACGAAATGTGGGGGTATCGGGTTGGGGGGGGTCCAGCAAACTGCCGGATACAGAAATTGTGGGGGGGGGGGTTGGAGGTGGGGGAGGGGGTCCGAAACGGCAGTGACTAACCACAACTTGTGGTGGGGGGGTTGGAGGGGGCGTCAAGACAACAAGCCACTGAATTTTACACAAAGTGGGGGGGGGGCGGTTGGGAGGGGGTGTGGGGTCAGGAATGGCCAAGTGCTACAGCAATGTGGGGGGGGATCCAGCCCCGGCATTGTTTACAGAACAAATTTGGGGGGGGGGGTGGAGGTGGAGGGGGGGTCAGACACCGCCATGTAATACAGATCTGGGGGGGGGGATGGAAGGCATGGGGGGGTTGGGGTCAAGTCAAGAAAAACGGCAACTGTGCTACCCAGAAAAATTATGGGGGCGGAGGGGGAGGTGGGTGTCAAGAAAAACAGCCCAGTTTGATAACACACACCAACTGGTGGGGGAGGGGGAGCTGTTGGGGTGGGGGGTCAGAGATGGTTGCAGATAAAACAAAATGTTGGGGTGGGGGGGGGGCGTTGGGGGCTTGCGGGGGGTGGGGTCGTGTTCTGAGCGACCCATAAAAAGGGGGGGCCCCCGGATTTGTGGTTGGGGGTTGGGGGGGGGGGGGGCCCCGTGCGCAAACGGCCCCAAAAAAGTGCGATGGTTGGGCGGGGGGGGGCAAAAACGTGGCCCATAACAAACCCAAAGGGTAGATTGGTTGGTTGGGGGTGGGGCCGTCAGGGAACACTGCCTCCAAAAAAAAGTTGCGATTGGTTGGGCGGGGGGGGCGGCAAAACGTTGGGGCCCCTGGCCCCATATATAAAAACAACCACCTGAGTGGCATTGGGTGGGGGGGGGGCCCGTAAGGAACACAAACGGGGCCCATACAAAAGTGCATGGGGTTGGGGGGGGTGGTGGGCTGGGTGGGAAAAGGTTCCTGGGAAAGGTCAAACAAAAAAACCAAAGCACGAAGTTTGGGGTGGGTGGACGGTTCCCCCAAAAAACATTCAACCCGTGGGGTTGGGGGGTGGGATAAAAAAATTTCAGGACTACCCCCCCCCAACGAAAAGAAAACAACACGGTGTTTTGGGTTGGGGGTAACCTTTTCAACCCCGGGAACGTGGGGGGGGGGGAAGAACCTTTTTTCCAGGGGACAACCCCCCCCAGAAACCCTGGGGGTGGGGTGGGTTGAGTAGGAAACCCAAGCCAAAAAGCCCCCCCACCCCCACCCATGCCTTGTGCCCCCCCCAGAGCGGGCCCCCCACCCACCCTCACCATTTCTATGAAACCCCCGCAAAACCCCCACCCTAACAGGCCCTGTTGCCCCCCCAACAGTCCGGGCCCCCCCCCCAGATTCAATGCCCACCCCCCAGCAACCCCCCCCACCCTCACAACCAAGGGCCATACGAACCCCCCAGGGCAGCCCCCCCACCCCTCACCCACCCGTTCTTTAACAAACCCCCAGCAGGCCACCCACCCTCACCCAATGCGGTTCTCTGCCCCCCCACAGCCCCCCCAAAACCCCCCACCACAGGTTTTTTATGGACCCCCAGCAGCCCCCCCCACCCTCCCACCCCCCCAACCCACCCCTCTTGCCCCACCCAGATAAGGCCCCCACCCTCCACCAGGCCCTGTTTTCCACCCCCAGCAGGCCCCCCCACGCCCCTCTATTCCCACCCAGCAAAAGCCCCCCACCCTTTCGGGGCAGTCCCTGCCCAACCCCCCCACCCCTCACCCTGCCGTTTGCTCCCCCCAGCCTATTACTCCCCCCCCCCCCCCACCAAAAACCCCCAGCAGCCCCCACCTCACAGGGGCCTCGTTGCCCCCCCCAAGCCCGCCCCTCCACCAACCAAACCTTTTTGCTCCCCAGCCGCCCCCCAACCCCCCCCCCCACCCCAACGTTTCTTTACGGGGGAACCCAAAGCAGCCCCACAACCCCTCCCAACGCCCTGTTTGCCACCCAAGCCAAAGCAGCCACCCACGGTTCAACAAAGCTCTACTGCCCAACCCAGCCGGGCCCCCCCCACCCCTTCCCACCCTTTTTTTTGCCCTGGAACCCCCCCCCGCTCTCTTTCCCCCCCGCAGGGGCCCCCCACCCTCACCAAACCCACCCTCTGCCCCCCAGCAGGCCCCCCCCTCCCACACCCTCCTTGTGTCCCCCAGGCAGCCCCCCCCCCACAGCCAACCCTGTGCCCCCCCACGCAGGGCCCCCCCCCTCACAGCACCCCCTGTGCCCCCCCAGCAGGCGGGGGCCCCCCCACCTCAACCCAAACCCACCCTTCTGGCCCCCCCCTGGCACACCCCCCCCCCCCTCACACCAGGTTCTAGACCCCAGCAGGTGGGGCCCCCACCCCCCTCAACAGTCCCTGTTGGCCCAAACCAATGCAGGCCCCCCCACCCTTCCACACCACCCTGTGGCCTCCCACCCAGCAGCCCCCCCACCCTCACCCTGCCCTGTTTTGCTCCCCCCCCAGGCTTCTTTACTCCCAACCAGCAGCCGCCCCCCGCCCACACCCCCCCGCCCCCCCACGCGCCCCCCCCACCCTTCACCCCCCACAAGGCTCTTACGACCCCAGCCCCCTTTCCCCACCCCTCCACACCCAACCTTGTGCCCCCCCAGCCAAGCCCCCCCCACCCTTTCACCCACCCCCCCTGAGCCCCCACGAGCCCCCACCCTTCCAACAAAGGGCTCTATTTTATTCCCCCAGGGCAGCCCCCCACCATTACAGGCCACCTGTGCCCCACCCAGCAAGGCCCCCCTCCTCACCAGCACCTGTTTGCCCCCCCAGCACGAGCCCACGCCCCCCACCCTCCCCCCTATGCCCCTGTTGCTCCCCAGCTCCTACTCCCACCCCGGGCAAGCCCCCCAACCCTCAAAACCCCCCCCCTTGCCCCCCCACAGCACCTTTCCCCACCCTCACCACCAGCCTCTACGGGACCCCCCAGGCGCACCCTCCCCCCACCCTCACACCAACCTGTCTGGCCCCCCCCAGGCAAGCCCCCCACCCCCTCACCACCCAGTTCTAGAAACCCCCCGGCAGTAACCCCACCCTCACAACCACCCCCCTCTTGCCCCCCCAGGCAGGGGGGGTCCCCCCCCCCTCACCAAACCAACCCTGTGTCCCCCCCACGGCAACGGCCCCCCCCCCCCCCTTCACACGCGCTTCCTATGACCCCAGCCACCCCCCCCACCCCCCCACACAATTTTTCTAGGAAAACCCCCAGCAAAAAAACACCCCCCACCTCCAACCCTTTTTTGCCCTGAAGGCCCCCCCAGCCGCCCCCCCCCCCTCAACCCTTTTTGCCCGTTGTCCCACCCAGCAGCCCCCCCCCCTCCAGGCCCTGTTGGCACCAGCGGCCGGCCCCCCCCCCCCAAGGGTCTCTTACTTCCCACCCAGGCAAAGCCCCCCACCCTCCCCACACCCCACCCTCTCGTTCCCCCGAGCCCCCCACCCCTCACAACCACTCGCTCGCCACCCAGCCAACGTCGCCCCCGCCCACAACCACTCGCTAGAGGTCCGACGCACCACCCCACAGCTTTTTGTTTGCTCCCCCCTCTCCTCGAACAGACGCCTCCCACCCCCCCACATCTGACTATTCACTACACTCCTTGACACGCCCAGCTCCCACCCGCTTGAGCACACCCACCTGCAAGCGCATGCCTGCTATCGTGCAAGCCAACTACCACCCGAAAGGCCCCTACAACCACCCCACCAGTCCTCAGCTTGCACTATTCACA
Organism: Lophura nycthemera; assembly: GCA_021292215.1. Taxonomy (NCBI): domain Eukaryota; kingdom Metazoa; phylum Chordata; class Aves; order Galliformes; family Phasianidae; genus Lophura; species Lophura nycthemera. The sequence goes on from JADANK010000918.1 coordinate 23,135, forward strand.
AGGCCCGTCGCCCGGCGCTGCTCTACAGGTCAGCGCCGCTGTTCTCACGCACCACCAGTTAACTAAGCCATGTCCACCATACTGCACCCTGTTATGCACGTCATCAACACGGCACACCACTGGTTTACTCGACAAGTGAAGCGCACCCTACACCCGCGGAAAATACTCGAGGATAAAACATTGAGATGACCAACCTCTTTCAACAGACACACGCGCACACCCAACACCAACCCAATCACAAAGGACCAACCTAGTTAGCTAATATTTACACCGCCCTATGGTATTTGTAAACGCCCAGTTTGACAAATCGCTTCCAATGTGGGCACCCCCCCCAGCAGCCTCCAGCAAACGGGGTTTGTACACACCACCCCTCTGGAAGCTACCTCGCAGGCCTCCTAGACTTGACACCCGACGCCTCACACTCAATTTTTGGTGCCCAATGCTTGTCAATGTGGATTAGTAACCGCCCCCGCAAGCCACGGCCTCGCCACCCCTTGTCCATGCCGACAGCCTACTACGAGAAATACCATCCCTAAATAACGCTACCACCTGCCACCCTCACCTATCCGCCCCTTATGGCCACCCCATTCGCCCCGCTTCGACCAAACCTAGTCGTTTATTTGCCACCCGCAAATTGCAGAGGGCGCAGCCTAGCCCGAATTCGGCCCACACAGAGCCAACGATTGCGCAATTATCTGCACCACAAGCAGCCCCAACGCCCCACCACCTGTCACAAAGCACCTTTGCACACTGAGTCAGAGATTGACTCTCTCACCCACAAAGCTCAAGAGAGACCGGAGTCTTTATGTCGCACCACACCGTACTGTTGATTTTTTTTTCCTTTTCTTTCTCCTCCCTTATTTCCCTCTTTTCTCCTCCTCCTGCAAACCTTCCTTCTTACCCCCTCCTCGTTGTCCCTTCTCTACTTTTTTATCTTACCACCTTACCACCCCCTCCCACAAACCCCCACATGCTCTCCTCTTTTTCAATGCTACTTCCCTCTTCTAATCCCCCCTCCTCCACTTCGCTTTCCCCCCTTTTTTTTTTTCTCTATTCACCCCCTCAACCCCACCTCCGCCTTCTCCCCCCCCAGGGTGGGCCCCCCCCCATCCCAAGCCCTGCAGTGCCCACCCAGGCAACCCCCCCAACACCCCACAGTTCCTCTGGGCCACCAGCAACCCCCACCCCCACTCTCCACCAACCCCCCCTTTGCCCCCCCCCAGCCCAAGCCCCCCCCACCCTCACCCTTTTGCCCTTCCGCCTTTTCCCCCCCGCTTCCTTTCCCACCCACAGCAGCCCCCACCCCCCCAAACAAGTTTCTATGGACCCCCCCCAGCCAGCCCCCACCCTCCCACCACCCTGAGGCCACCCCACCAGCCCTGTGCGCTTCCCCCCAAGCTTATCCCCCCCAGCAGCCCCCCCCCACCCTTCACCACCAGCTTCTTATTACCCCCCAAAAGCAGCCCCCCAACCCTCACCTTTGCCCTGTTCCCCCCAGCAGGTGCCCCCCCCAGGCTATTCCCACCCACGGCAGCCCCCCACCCCTCCACAGGCTCTGTGCCCTCCCATGGGCCCACCCCCCTCACCACCACCCTTTTGGGCCTCCCCCAGCAGGGCCCCCCAACTCCCACCCACAGTTCACGAACCCCCAGCCACCCCCCACCCTCCCAACCCCGGTTCAACCCCTCCAGGGGCCTTTCCCCCCCCACCCTCACCACCCCCCTCCCCCCAAGCCCCCCCCCCCCCACCAACCCCTAACAACCCCCATTTTCCCCCCCCCCCCGACCCCCCCCCCCCCAAAAAATTTTTTTTTTTTTTTTTTTTTTTTTTTTGGGTGGGGGGGGGTTTTTTTTTTTGTTTTCTTTTTTTTTTTGGGGGGTGTGGGGGGGGGGGGGCCCCCGGGGGGGGCCGCCTGCAGCCACGTTCTTTCCACGGGCTGGGGGGTGCCCCACGGGGGTTGTGACCGGTGCTGGGCTTGATGTCCGGCCTGATGATGGCGAGCGCCTTCGCCGCAAAGCGCCTGGTACAACTTCCGCAGCACTCCTCCGGCGCCGCTGCGCCTGCCCGCCGGGAACTTCTCCATTCAGGGTTTGCTCTGGTCCGGCCGACGGAGTACAAGGACGGGGCCAAAAGCCATCTCCGAGTTGGGATGAAGTTCCTTGGTTCTGGGGGGGGGTGACCGGGGGGGCTTCGGGGGATTGGGTGTCGGGGGGCTGGCGAAAGGCCAGCCGGCCTTGGGCCTAGGTAAAGGAATTGGCGGGGGGGAGGCCCTTAGATGGGGGGGCTGGGAACCCACGGAGGGGATTGAACCCCCCAATATTCTGGGGCGAGGTTTTGCGTTCCTATAGGGGCCTGTGGGCCCCCATAGCCGCGGGGGTTTTTGCCTCCCTATAGGGCTGTGGGGGGGGTCGGGGGGGGCCCCCATATCAGCGGGGTTTTGGGCCTTCCTATGGGGCCTGTGTTTGGCCCATAAGCAGCGGGTTTTTTCCATTCCTATTGGGCGGCCAGTTTTGGCACCCTATAGCAGAAGGTGTTTTTTGCCTCCCCTAAGGCAGTGTTTGGCCCCTTAGCGCGGGGGTGGTTTTGCGTTTTCCTATAGGGGCTTGTTGTGGCCCATACGGCAAGCGGGTTTTTCCATTTTTTCCCTTTATTTGTGGGCAGTGTTTGCCGTCCCTTATAGCAGCGGGGTTTTGTGTTCCTATGGGGGCATGTTTTGTGCCCCATTAGCAAGAGGGGTTTTTCCATTCCTATGGGGCAGTTTGCCCCTATAGCGCAGAGGGGTTTTGCGTTCCTATAGGGGCTGTTTGCCCCCCATAGCAAGCGGGGGTTTTGCTTTTCCAGTGGGCTGTGGGCCCCATAGCAGCGGGGTTTTTCCCATTCCTACTGGGGCAGGTTGTTTTGCCCCCCCCAGCAGCGGGGGTTTTGTGTTTTTTTTCCTATAGGGCTGTGTGCCCCATTAGCAGTGGGGTTTTGCCTTTCCTTATGCGGGGCTGGTTGGCCCCATCGCAGCGGGTTTTTTGCCTCCATTATTAGGGCTGTGTTGCCCCATAGTCAGGGGGCAGGGGTTTTTGCTTTTCTATGGGGGGCTGTGTGCCCCATAGGGCCGTGGGGGGTTTTTACATTTTTCCTATGGAGGCTATTTTTCCCTATAAGCAGTTGGTGTTTGTTTCTCCCTTTATAGGGCTGTGTGCCCCACGCAGCGGTGGGTTTTTGCCCTCCCCTTAATTTAGGGCAGTGTTTTTTTGCCCCATTTAGGCAGTTGGGTTTTGCGTCTTTTCCTATTGGGGGGCTGTTGTGGCCCCATATTCACGGGGTTTTTTGCGTTTCCTATAGGGGCAGTGTTTTTTGCCCCATTATTTTTGCAGCGGCGGTTTTCCATCCTTTTGCGGGCTATTTTTCCCTATAGCAGGGGGGTGGGTTTTCTGTTCTTTTTTAGGGCTGTGTGCCCATAAGCAGCGGGGGTTTTCCATTTTTCCCTTTCTGGGGCCCGTTTTTAGCCCCCACCCCACATAGCAGGCGTTGTTTGTGGTTTTTGGCCTCCCTATTTAGGGGCTGTGTTGGCACCATACGGGCAGCAGGGTTTGCGTTCCTATGGGGCTTTGCGTGCCCCATAAGCGGGGGGTTTTGCCTTCCTATTAGGGCCTTTGTGCCCCATAGCACGCCGGGGGTTTTTCCATCCTATGGGCAGTGGTGCACCATAGCCAGCGGGTTTGCCGGCCCCCCCCACACTGGGCTGCTGCCGGTCGGGGGGGGGTGGGGGGAACAGGTGGGGGGGGGTGAGGGGGAAGCCAGGGCCCGGCATCGGGCCCATTCGCTTCGTTCCTTCGCTATGGGGTGGGGTTGGGGGGGGTTGGGGGTGGGTCCAGCGGGGCTTTCCGTGGCCCCCGATTTTCCAATCACTCAGGAAGGAAAATGAGGAGGCGCGGGGGGTGGCGGTGATTGGGTGAACCAAGTGTGGACAGGGCCCGGCCCCATCGGACCTTCCCCAACTCTGCCCCCATAGGATTTCAACATTCTTGCCCCCACCAGGGACTTCCATACCTGCCCCATTAGGGACCACATCTACCCCCCATAGGGACTCACAATTTTCTGCCCCAATACAAAACTCCCATTCTGGTGCCTTTCATGGGCACAAAAATCTGCCCCCCATGACGACTCACCACTCCTGGCCCCCATAGGAATCCCACTTCTTGCCCCCCATAGGACCACGTTCTTTGCCCTATTGGGACACACATTCTGCCCATGGGCCCACCACAAAAAATTTTCTTGGGCCCCATAAAAAACACACCAAACACTTCATTTATTTCTGCCCCCATTTAGATCCACTTCTTGGCCCCCATAGGGACTCAAACCATCTGCCCCACAGTGGGCACTTCCACCATTTCTGCCCATAGGGAAACACCAACAAACCCTCTGGCCCCCGGGCTTTGAAAATTCTGGCCCCCGCGGGGGACCCCCAAGGGCTTCTGCCCCCCACGCCCTTCACGGCTGGCCCAGGGGGGCGCCACTTTTGGCCCCGTGGGTCCCCGCACTTCCATTTTCTGCCCCCCGAGGGGGGCCCGCATTATCCGCCCGGGGCCTCCGCCGTTTCCGCCCCCACAGCGCCGCATTTTGGCCCCCCCGACTTCCCCGGGGCCCCCCCCCGATTCTCCCCCACGCCCCTCCGCTGCACTTCGTCGACCCACCGGAAACCATCGTTCGGGGTCCCCTCAAAAACTGGCCCCGGGGGAGGGGGGGCCCCACGGGGCAGGGCACTTCCGGGGGGACAATCGAAGCACTTCCCGGGGTCCACCTAACGGGATTTCCCGCGGGGGTCACCTGGATTCCGGCCCACGGCCTTTCTGGCCGTCCGGCCACCGGGCCCGCGCCCCAAAAATTCTGCCCCCCGCGGGGCGTCGCAAGCTCCGCCCCCGGGGACGGGGTCGGGGGCGTCGCTTCAGCGCCCGGATCCCGACCCCGGGACCCACAGAAAGCGGACACGGACAACGCCGAACCGGAAAGTCCGCCCCACTTCCGCCCCCCCCGCCCGCGGTTTGCCAATTTCGTGGTGGCCCTCCTCGGCCGGGCCCATTGGGGGGTCCGGGCCCCCAAGCATATTTGCCGGGGGGTACGGGTGGAGAGGCGGCGACCCCCACGTTCGCGGGGCCCCGCGCCGGGAACCAATTCAGAAGCCAGGGGGGACGGCCGGGCGCGCGGGGGCCTGCCGGGGGCAGGGCCAGGCCAAATTAGGGATGGCGGCCCGCCGATGTGGGGGGAACCCGCGGGTCCGCCCCGGGCTCTGGCCGGGACGGAGGCGCCCGCTTTCCGGCTCAGGTTTTACCGTTTTGGGAGCCCCACAGCGGAAGTCGGGTGCCCCTTGAGATAAAAAGCTGGCGCCGGTCCCATTGGCGCGGGGAAAAGTGACGTCAGTGCGGGTGCCGTCGCGTGGGGACGTCGGAGGGGTTGCCTGGGCGGGTGCTTGGACAGGTGGCGGGGCCCTCTTGCGGTGAGGCCCCCGAGGGGGGGTTGCGTGGTTAGCTATTGTGGGGCGTGGGTTTCGTTTTCAAGGAGGGCGTGGGCCGCGGTGCGATTTGGGGCGTGCGTTTAAATCCGTATTGTGGGCCGTGGCCCCACGGAGTTATGGCGTTTGTGGTTCCGGAGGCCAAAGGGAAAGCTGATGGGTTGTGGCCCCCTCGTAAGGGGGGCCGGGGGGCTGTGGCCAGGGAAAGGGGGCGGGGCCTCGGCATTTTTGGGTTGTCCCCCCATTTTTTCCCCACAATAGCATCCATTGGTGCCCGGAGGCAAGGGGCCCACCCCTCCCCCTCCACCCTTCCAAACCCCCCCCCGGCCCCCCGGACCCCTTTTTGGGCATTTTTAACCCCCCACATCCTCAACTAACCCCCCAATTGGGGGTTTGGGGGGGGTTGGGGGAAAAACCCACAGGACCCCCGTTTAGTGGTGGGATTTTTTTTGGCTGTCCCCCCCCTCCCCCCCTCGGTGACCCCCAGGCCCCCCTTTTTCTGGGCCTTTGAACCCCCAAAACTTTCACACAGCACAAAATGCAGGCGACTTCCCAAACCCCCCCCCCCAGGACCCCCTTTTCCCCCCCTTTTTCCTTCCCCCCCCCCCACAACAAAAAACGCCTCCAACCGACAGGGGTTTTTGGGGGGGTCTGCAACCACCCCCAGGGCTTGGGGTGGGGGAGAGTGAGATGTAGGGGGTGGAGGGGGGGGGGGAAAGGGGAGGAGGGGGGGGAGGAAAGGGGGGTGGGGGGGGAAAAAAGGGGGAAGGGGGGGGGGAAGGGGGGAGTGGAGGGGGAGAGAGGGAGGGCGAGGGAGGGACAGGGGGGGGCTGGATATAAAAAAGGGGGGGGGAAGGGGGAGAGAGGGAAGGAAAGGGTCGGGGGGGGGGGGGGGGGGGACAAAACCAAAAGGGGGAACCCAACACAAATGGGGGGAAAGGGGGGAGGGCGAGAGGAAAGGGGGGGGGGAAGGAACAGGGAGGGCCAGGGAGAGAGGGGGGGAGGGGGGGAAAAAAAATCCCCAAGGTTGTCTTCCAGACCCCCAACACCCCTACCACGCCCCCCACCCTCGCAGAGGCCAACTGTTTGATAATTTATTGGTGCTATTTTTTTTTTTTCCCTTTAATTTTTTTTTTTTTTTTTTTTTTTTTTTTTTTTTTTTTTTTGGGTGCCGGGGGGGTATTTTTGGGGGCTGCCAGGAGCAGAATTGGGCTGGGGTGGGGGGGGGGAGGATTTGGGGAGGGGGTAGGGTTGGTCCGGAAAGGGGGCCAGGTGGGGCCCCGGTCTGCCCGCAGGCGGTGGGGGGGGTGGGGGGAGGAAGCAGCAGGGGCCGGACCCCCCCCACCCCCTCCCCGGCCCCCCCCAACCCCCCACCCCCCCCCCCTTGGCCCCCCCCCCCCTTCCTTTTTGCCGTTTGGTTTCCATTGGCCCACTGAGAAGAAATTTACATTTCCGCCCTGAAAAGGGGGCCCCGCGAGGGAGGGGGGGCGGGGGGGGTGTGGGTACGGGGGGGGGGCATGCCACCACGGGACGGTCCCACCGCAAACACCAACTGGGAAAGCCCCCCCACCCCCAATTTTTCCTCTTCCCCCCCCCCCGGCCCATTAGGGGCCCCCATTAGTTGGGTTTCTTCCCCCCCCCAGTCGGTTGTGGGCTTTGGGTGAAGGCTTCTGTCCCCCAACCTGGCGATTTCCATTGGGGCCCTGGGGGGGGCACAAAACGGTTGTTGGGGGGGGCCCGAGTTAGAGGCCCCATAAAGCACAGGCAGGGCCCCCTTCCCCCCAAACCCACCTGAAAACGCCAACACAACTCCCCCCCCCCCCAAACTGGTGCGTGGGGGTGTTGGGTGATTGATCTGGGCTGAGCGCGCCTGGCGGCAACCCCCCCAAAATTCTGATTTTCCTTATTTGGCGGTTCGGTGGGGGGCACAAAAAGGTGGTTGGTGGGGGCCCATGGGGGAGGCACGTCCCGTTAGCGGGGCCCCCCCCCCCCCAACCCCCATGAGGCCTCCCATTTATTCAATAGGCCCCCCCCCGTTCTCTTGTGTGGCTGTGGGCGGTTGTTTGTTGGGGATGCATCAGCTTTGTGGAAACCCCCCCCCCCCCACATCTGCCCCTTGGGGTTTCGGGGGGGTGGCCCCACTGGGGGGGGCCATGAATAGGGCCCCAACGCCAAGCCCCCCCCCCCCCCCCCCCAAACTTTCCCCCCCATAGTGAAGCCTTCCTCTGTTGTGCCCCCAATTTTTTTCCCGTTGGGGTCGGGGGGGGGGGGGTTGGGGGTTGTGGGGGGGGGGGGGGGGGCCCCCCCCCCCACCCCCCCCCCCCCCCCCCCAACAAAAAAAGAAACCCAAAAAAAAAAAAACCCCCCCGGGGGGGGGGGGGGCCCCCCCACTTAAAAACCCACGGGGCCCCCCCACCCCCCCCCACAAGGGCACGTTGGGGACAAGCAAAAGGGCCCTTAAATCGAAGCTGGGGGGGGGTTGGGGGAAACATAGGGGACCCCCCCCCTCCGGCCCTCTTTTCCCCGGCCCCCGTGGCAAAGAACAGATTAGGGGGGGAAAAAGGGCCCCCCCCCGAGGCCCCCCCCCCCCCAAAAAAAAAAAATTTTTTTTTTTTTTAAAGCGGGGGGTACGGTAATTAACGCCAAATTCACGGCAGGGCCGTTCGTCTCCCCATAGGAAAACAAACGGGGTCCCCCCCACGTTGCCTTCTAAAAAAATGTGAACACCAAAACACTGGACAGCAACTTAAAGGGGGGGGGGGGGAGTTTTTGGGGGGGGGGTGGGGGGAAAAGGGGGGGTTTTGGGGTGGGGCGGGGGGGGTGTGGGAAAATCAAGCGATTTTTTTGGCGTGACAACATCGGAGAGAAAACAAAAAGGAAAAAAAAAAAAACCAAAAAAAAGGCTCCCCGTTTTTATATATTAATATATTAAATACAAAACAATTTCTGGGGGGGGGGGGGGGGAAGGAGGGGGCGGGGGGGGAAAGGAGGTTGGGCGGGTGGTGGGGGGGGGCGGCGGCGGCACCAACGCCCCCCCGGTGGGGTCCGGGGGGGGGCCCAGGGGGGGCCCCCCCCCCGGGGGGGGGGGAGGTGGGGGGGGGCAGGGAGAAAGGGCGGAGGCCCCTTTTGTTGGGGGGGGTGGGGGGGGGCCGCCGCTGGGCCCCCCCCCCCCCATCCCCATCCTCCCACCATCCTCTCCCTGTTTTCCCCCCCCCACCACCCCCGTGGGGGGGTTCTGGCGCCCGTCGGCCCTACAGGTCGATGCCGGGAGGGAGCCCAGCAGGGCGGATGAATGGTGGGGGGCGGGAGGGGGCGGTGGCCGGGGGGCGGCCTTTTGTGGTGGGGGAGAGGAGGGGAAGGAGGGAAGGCGGGGGGCGGTTTCAGTTGAGTGGGGTGGGGGGTTCAAAGCAAAAAACATCAACCGTGGGGGGGAGGGTCAGCAAAAAAACCGGGGCGGGGGGCTTTTGGGGGCGGGGGGGGGGGGTTGGGGGGTTCCCCAGCCCCACATCGACCTCTGGGCGGGGCTGAGATGTGGGGCGGGGGGGGCCTGGGGAGGGGGGGGGGGTTGGGGAGGGGGGAAGGGGGCAGCGAAATCCCCCCTGTAAAAGGCAATTGGGGGGGGGGGGGAGATGCGGGAGAGGGAGGGGGAAAGGGGGGGTGGGGGGGGGGAAAGGGGGGCAGAAGAGGAAAAAAAAAAAAAAAAAAAAAAAATTTGGTTTTTTTTTTTTTTTTTTTTTTTTTTTTTTTTTTTTTTTTTTTTTTTTTTTGTCCTGGGAGGGTGAGGTTGGGCCCCTATGGGGGGTTGAGGCAAGAAAAACCCCACGGGGATGGGGGGTGAAAGCCCCCCCCCCCGGTTAGGGGAGTAAAAGCCCCCCCCACCCCCCAGAGAGTGGAATTTCCTTTGGGGGGGGGTAAAACCCCACATATGGGGGGTAAAAGCCCCTCTGGGGGGAGGGGTGGGGGCCAGAAACCCAACGTGGGGCTTCTTGCCAGGGGGCAGGTTTGTGCCCCCTATGGGGGGCAGGGGTGGTACCCCCCCCACTGGCGATGGGGGGTTGGGACGTGAAAAAAAGGCCCCCCCCACAATTAGGGAGCGAGTAAAAAAGCCCCCCCCCCCCAGAGAGCAGAATTCCCTTTGGGGGGGGGGTTTAAAAGCCCCACATTATGGGGTTAAAAGGGGCCCTTTTCTTGGGGGGGTGCAAGGCCCACATGGGGGGCCGTCTGGGAGGGGGGGGGGAGGTTGGGGCCCCTTATGGGGGGGTTGGCGGTGGGGGGGGTTTGAAATTCCCCCATTTAAGGGGGGAGTGATGGGGCCCCTCTGTGGGGGGCACCAGGCCCTATTTCTATGGGGTTGAATGAAAAGCCCCCCCCCATGAGGGGGCGCCAATCAGAGAGGGGAACAACCCCACACATCGGGGGTGGAAACCCCCCCCCAGTCGGTGGCAGGAAGCCCCCAAACGTGTGCGGGTAAAGGTCCACCACACGGCACCCCAAATAGGGGTGAAATCCCCAAAGGTGGGGGGGGGAAAAAATGCTTCTTGTTTCGGGTGAAAAAAAAAAACCTCCCCCCCATGGGTGCAACGGGGCCCCCAAATTATGGGGTTCCTGCCCCCATGATGGTGCAGGGCCCCCCAAATAATGGTGGCTCACTCCCTCGTTGGGTGCATGCCCCTAAATATAGGCGGTTTTCAATGCCCCCCTTGGGACTTTGCCGCCCCCAACAAACATGGGGCTTCCAATTCCCCTTGTTGGGGTTTGCCCGGGGCCCAAAAAATTATGGGGTTTTCAAATGCCCCCAGGGTGCAGCCCCCAAACTTATGGGGTGGAAATCCCCTGTGGGGTTTGGCCAGCCCCCAAACAAAATTATGGGGGCTTTAACCCCCAAACTAATGTGGGTGAAAAAATTCACCCCAATGGGGGTGCAGGCCCCCCAAATAATTGGGCTCAAATCCCCTCTGTTGGGTTTTTTGCCAAGCCCACCAACAAAAATATGGGGATTCAAATTCCCCCCATTGGCGGCAAGCCCCCCAAATATGGGGGTTCAAATTTCCCCCTCTGTTAGGGGGTGCAGCCACAACTATGGCGGGGGCAAAAATCCCCTTCATTACTGTGGAAGCCCCCCCCCCAAAGATTATGGGGGTTTGAAAACTCCCCTCTGTTAGGGGGGCCACAGGGGCCCCCCCGAATACAGGGTGCTCCAAAACCCCCTCTGTGGGGGTTTTCCCCAGGCCCCACAAATATGGGGGGGGGGGTTTAAGTTTGCGCCCCCCTAGGGATTTGAAGGCCCCCCCCATATGGGGGTTTCAATCCCCCCCCCCTTAGGGATGCCAGGCCCCCAAATATGGGGGGTTTCATTCCCAACCCAATGGGGTTTGTCCAACGCACAAAAAAAAAAAACAACAAATATGGGGGTTCAATGCCCCCCCTAGGATGCAGCCCCCAAATATTGGGGCGGTTTTTTCAGTCCCCCATTTGGTGGGCAGGGCCCAAAAAAAAAAACTATGGGGTTCAAATTGCCCCCTCCCTAAGGATGCAGGCCCCCCAAAATAATTTGGGGGTTTCCATCCCCCCCATAGGTGCCCATGGGGGTGGGGGGGGTGGGGGCCTACCAACTTTAGGAGGTTCCCATGCCCCCTCCATGGTGCAAAGTGGCCCCCCACAACTATGGGGGTTCAATGCCCCCCTGGGGTGCAGCCCCCCAACTCTGGGGGTTCAATTTGCCCCCCTTTTGGGTTTTGCAAGCCCCCCATCTATGTGGGTTCAATTCTTTGCCCCCATGGGGTTTGCAAGGTCCCCCCAATATGGGGGTTCCACATGCCCCCCTGGGGTTTTGCAAGGCCCCACACTATGTGGGTTTCGGCTCCCTTCTTGTAGGTTGGCAGGACCCCAAAATTCTTGGGGTTCAATTTTTGCCCCCCCTGGGGCGCAGCCCCCCAGCTGTGGGTTTTTGGCCCCCCCGGAAGCCTTTTTACCTGGGGCCCACGGCCGTGGGCGGGAGGATTGCCTGGTGGGGTACCGCGTTTTTGGAGGGCCGCGAGGGGATTCTTGGGGGGGGGCGGTGGAAAGGGGGTCCGTTTTGTTAGGCGAAAGGCGACGGCGTTGTTGGGGTCCCGGGCCGGAAAGGGGGGGATTGGGGGGCGGGGGGAGAAGGCCCGGGGGGGCCCCCGGGGGGAATGTGGCAGGCACAAAACGGGGGGTTCCTGGAGTCGGACCCCCCTCAACGGCCGGGGGGCGGCCCCGTTGGTGCCAGGGAACGCGGAGATGGGGACGGCGCTGCGGGGGGGGGGCTGCGGGGGAGAGGGGGGGGGGGGCAGGAGCGTCGAACGGCGGCTGATGGGAGGAACTGGGGGGGGGGGGGGGACGGGGAGGGGGGGGGTCAGACACGGCGCTGAGACGGGCAACATGGGGGGGTGGGTTGGGGGCGGTCAGAACGGGCAGTGATGAACCGGTAAAAATTGTGTGGGGGGTGGTTGGGGGGGAGTCCAGAAACAGCGCAGTGATAAACGCAAAAAAAATGGGGGGGTTGGGGGCGGGGGAGAGGGAGAGGGAGAAGAAAAAAAAAAAAAAATGGGGGGGGGGGGGCGGGGTTGGGGGTGGCGGGGGGTCAGCACACAGCACTGTTACAATAACTTGATGGGGGGTTGGGGGGTCAGGGAAACAGCCAATGATTACACAAAAATATTTGGGAGGGGGTTTGGCGGCGGGTTCAGAACAGCAAGGGGATACCATAAAATTACAATATGGGGGGGGGGGTTGGGAGGGGGGGGTTCAGAAAAACAGCCACTTGATACATTTAAAAATTATGCGGGTGGGGTTTGGGGCGGTCGAACCGGCCCAACCTTGAGGGGTACACAACATTGGGGGGGGGTCAGACCAAAACGGGCAAAGGTGATTACACCAAACCTTTTGGGGGGGGGTTGGGGGGGGGTCCAGACAACAAGCATTGATCAGAACATATGGGGTGGGGCTCGTGGGTCAGACGGCAGTGATTACCACAAACCAATAATGGGGGGGGGGGTTGGGGGGGTTCGCAACAGCAGTGCTTTACCCCCCAACCAAACAAATAGGGGGGGGTTGGGGGGGGGGGATCGGGGGGACAGAAAACAGCCATTGATACGAAATGTGGGGGTATCGGGTTGGGGGGGGTCCAGCAAACTGCCGGATACAGAAATTGTGGGGGGGGGGGTTGGAGGTGGGGGAGGGGGTCCGAAACGGCAGTGACTAACCACAACTTGTGGTGGGGGGGTTGGAGGGGGCGTCAAGACAACAAGCCACTGAATTTTACACAAAGTGGGGGGGGGGCGGTTGGGAGGGGGTGTGGGGTCAGGAATGGCCAAGTGCTACAGCAATGTGGGGGGGGATCCAGCCCCGGCATTGTTTACAGAACAAATTTGGGGGGGGGGGTGGAGGTGGAGGGGGGGTCAGACACCGCCATGTAATACAGATCTGGGGGGGGGGATGGAAGGCATGGGGGGGTTGGGGTCAAGTCAAGAAAAACGGCAACTGTGCTACCCAGAAAAATTATGGGGGCGGAGGGGGAGGTGGGTGACAAAGGGGATCTGGGATCTCAAAGGGGTGACAGAGGGGATCTGGGATCCCGGCCTCACCTCCTCATCCTTGTACCAGGAGAGCGACTCGGCCGTCAGCACGAACCAGTACTCCTTGGAGCCGCCCTTCATGATGCTGATGTTGTTGATGGTCAGCCAGCCCCTGCGGATCACCTGCGGCGCGTGGGGCCGACGGCGCCGTTATGGGGCAGCCTCGGCCCCCAGCCCCCCACCCCCACCCACCGCCCCGCCGCCAGCGCAAGCGCGTGGATCCCAACAGCCCGTGGAGGAGGTGGTGGATCCCGATCCATCCAGGAGGATCTTGTGGGTCCCAATCCATCCAGGAAAAAGCTAGTGGATCCCAACGGCCCGTGGAGGAGTTGATGGATCCCAATCCCCCATGGTAGGAATTTGTGGATCCCGATCCATCCAGGAAGGAGTTGGTGGATCCCAATCCCCCATGGAGGAGTTGGTGGATCCCAATCCATCCAGGAGGATCTTGTGGATCCCAATCCCCCATGGAGGAGTTGGTGGATCCTGATCCATCCAGGAGGAGTTGGTGGATCCCAAACCCTCCAGGAGGAGTTGGTGGATCCCAATCCATCCAGGAGGATCTTGTGGATCCCAATCCATCCAGGAAAAAGTAGGTGGACCCCAACAGCCCGTGGAGGAGTTGGTGGATCCCGATCCATCCAGGAGGAGATGGTGGATCCCAATCCCTCCAGAAAGGTGTTGGTGGATCCCAATCCCTCCAGGACAGAGTTGGTGGATCCCAATCTCCATGGAGGAGTTGGTGGATCCCAATCCATCCAGGAAGGAATTGGTGGATCCCAACAACCCATGGAGAAGTTGGTGAATCCCGATCCATCCAGGAGGGTCTTGTGGATCCCAATCCCCCATGGAGGAGTTGGTGGATCCCGATCCATCCAGGAAGGAGTTGGTGGATCCCAATCCTCCATGGAGGAGTTGGTGGGCCCCAACACCCCATGGAGGAGTTGGTGGATCCCAATGCCTCCAGGAAGGTGTTGGCGGATCCCAATCCATCCAGAAAGATTTGGTGGATCTCAATCCCTCCAGGAAGGAGTTGGTGGATCCCAGTCCATCCAGGAGGAGCTGGTGGATCCCAATTCCTCCAGGAAGGAGCTGGTGGATCCCAATGCCTCCAGAAAGGTGTTGGTGGATCCCAATGCCTCCAGAAAGGTGTTGGTGGATCCCAATGCCTCCAAGAAGGAACTGGTGGATCCCAATCCCTCCAGGACGGAGTTGGTGGATCCCAAGGACAGCGTGGGCAGGAGGGCAGGACCCCCAGAAGCCCCCAGACCCCGTGATGCTCACCCACAGCCATCTCCCAGCCCCACACCACACCGTGAGCCAACAAACCCAACGCCAACAGCAGCCCCACAGCAGCCCCACAACAAACAGCCCCCACACACAACAGCCAACAGCTGCTGGGGGTGCCTGCAGCCCCGTGGAGGCCAACAGAGCTGACTGCAACGGGCGCAGCACAAATTATTTGGGGGCGGGGGGGTGCGCTGAGACCCAGCAGTGCCCCCTCTGTTGTGGGGACAGCTCACGTCCCGCCTTCCTTCGGTGCCCCTATAGGATCTCTGGGGGGTTGGGGAACACCTACAGAACCCTATAGGATCTCTGGGGCATTCAGCAACCCCTACAGAACCCTATAGGATCTCTGGGGCGTTGGGGAGCCCCTACAGAACCCTATGGGATCTCTGGGGTGTTGGGGAGCCCCTACAGAACCCTATGGGATCTCTGGGATATTCAGCAACCCCTACAGAACCCTATTGCATCTCTGGGGTGTTGGGGAGCCCCTACAGAACCCTATAGGATCTCTGGGGCGTTGGGGAGCCCCTACAGAACCCTATTGCATCTCTGGGGCGTTGGGGAGCCCCTACAGAACCCTATAGGATCTCTGGGGCATTGAGCAACCCCTACAGAACCCTATTGCATCTCTGGGGTGTTGGGGAGCCCCTACAGAACCCTATAGGATCTCTGGGGCGTTGGGGAGCCCCTACAGAACCCTATAGGATCTCTGGGGCATTGAGCAACCCCTATAGAACCCTATTGCATCTCTGGGGTGTTGGGGAGCCCCTACAGAACCCTATAGGATCTCTGGGGCGTTGGGGAGCCCCTACAGAACCCTATTGCATCTCTGGGGCGTTGGGGAGCCCCTACAGAACCCTGTAGGATCTGTGGGGTGTTGGGGATCCCCTACAGAAGCCTATTGCATCTCTGGGGTGTTGGGGAGTCCCTACAGAACCCTATAGAATCTCTGGGGCGTTGGGGGACCCCAACCTCCAGCACCCTACAGGATCTCGAGGGGAACCCAACCTCCTGCACCCGATAGGATCTCAAAGGGACCCCAACCTCCAGCACCCTGTAGGATCTCGAGACCCCAACCTCCTGCACCCTATAGGATCTCTGGGGCGTTGGGGGTCCCCAACATCCAGCATCCTATAGGATCTCTAGGGGACCCCAACCTCCAGCTCCCTATAGGATCTCAAAGGGACCCCAACCTCCAGCACCCTGTAGGATGTCGAGGGGACCCCAACCTCCAGCTCCTTTTAGGATCTCGAGGGGAACCCAACCTCCAGCTCCCTGTAGGATCTTGAGGGGACCCCAACCTCTGGCTCCCTGTAGGATCTGTAGGGGAACCCAATCTCCAGCACCCTGTAGGATCTGTAGGGGAACCCAACTCTCCAGCACCCTGTAGGATCTGCAGGGGAACCCAACCTCCTGCACCCTATAGGATCTCGAGGGGACCCCAACCTCCAGCTCCCTGTAGAATCTTGAGGGGACCCCAACTTCTGGGCCCCCTGTAGGATCTTTGGGGCGCTGGGGGTCCCACCCTCCCCTCCCATGTGTGGGGCGGGGGCTGCTGGGCTGGGTGCGGGGCGCGGATGGGAGCCGTGGTTAAAGCAGAGAGGAGCGGAGCGGGGACGTGGCGCTGCAGGCTTTGGGGCCGGGCTGCGGCCGGAGCCGCGCCAGGATCCCCTGTTAGTGGGACAGACAGACACACGGACAGCTCGGCACGCCAGCAGGGGGGGGGGGGAAGGTTGGAGCCCCACAATTAAGGCGCTGAGGGAGGATTTTGGTGGGAGGGGTCCCACCTCCGGGCCCGGTTTGGGGCGGGGGCTGGGCGCCATCCGGTGTGGGATGGGTGGTGGGACAGACACACGGACAGCTCGGCACGCCAGCGGGGGGGGGGGGGGAGGTTGGAGCCCCACAATTAAGGCGCTGAGAGAGGATTTTGGTGGGAGGGGTCCCAACTGCGGACCCGGTTTGGGGCGGGGGCTGGGCGCCATCCGGTGTGGGATGGGTGGTGGGTGGGGATGGAACAAAATTGGGGTGAATCGGGGCCGATTTGGGGCTGGGTGCCTCCGGGCTTTAATTGCGGGGCTCCGCCCGGCGCTGTGCAGCACGGCAGGGAAAGGAGCCCGGCCGCAATGGGGGTGCTGTGATGGGGGGGGGGCTCAGCACGGCCCCCCCCGGGGGTACTTACCAGGATCTCACCCTTACGGTGCGAAAAATTAAGGGGGGGAGGGGGGGGGAGGAGACAGAAAGAGGGGTGGGGGGGAAGGGGGGGGGAGAGGGGAGCGGGAAGCACGGAAATGGTGGGAAAAAAGCAGAAAAACAGCAAAAGAAAAAGTGACATGCGATTAATGACAATCAGTGCCGTTAATGATTCGTCGCAGCGCCGCCTAACGAGCGGGGGGGGGGCGGCGGAGGATGTGGGGGGCACAAAGCCCCCTCCCCGGGGGGCACAGCTCCCACCTCCGGGCCACCACACGAAGGGGCGTTGGGTCCCAAATCTCCCCCAGGAAGGGGTGGGTGGGTGGATCCCAGGCCTTCCAAGGAATCGGTGGATCCCAAACCCTCCGGGAAGGAGTTGGAGGATCCCAAATCTCCCCGGAGAGGAGCTGGTGGATCCCAGTGCCTCCAGAAGGGAGCTGACGGATCCCAGCCCTTCCATGATGGAGCTCACAGATCCCAGCCCCTCCGAGGAGTTGGCGGATCCCAAATCTCCCGGGGGAGAGTCGGTGGATCCCAGCAGCCCCAGAAGGGAGCTGATGGATCTCAGCCCCTTCAGGAGAGAGCTGATGGATCCCAACTCCTCCAAGAAGGAGTTGCAGGATCCAAATCCCCCCAGGAAGGCGCTGGTGGATCCCAGCCCCTCCAGGAGAGAGCTGAAGGATCCTAGCACCTCTGAAAGAGAGCTGATGGATCCCAGCACCTCCAAGAAGGAGTTACAGGATCCCAAATCCCCCCAGGAGAGAGCTGATGGATCCCAGCACCTCCAAAAGAGAGCTGATGGATCCCAACCCCTTCAGGAGAGAGCTGATGGATCCCAGCACCTCCAAGAAGGAGTTGCAGGATCCCAAATCCACCCAGGAAGGCACTGGTGGATCCCAGCACCTCCAGGAGAGAGCTGATGGATCCCAGCACCTCCAAAAGAGAGCTGATGGATCCTAGCACCTCCAGGAGAAAGCTGATGGATCCCAGCCCCTCTAGGAGAGAGTTAATGGATCCCAGCACCTCCAAAGAAGGAGTTGCAGGATCCCAAATCCCCCCAGGAAGGCACTGGTGGATCCCAACCCCTCCAAAGGAGAGCTGATGGATCCCAGCACCTCCAAGAAGGAGTTGCAGGATCCCAAATCTACCCAGGAAGGCGCTGGTGGATCCCAGTCCCTCCAGGAAAGAGCTGATGGATCCCAACCCCTCCAAGAAGGAGTTGCAGGATCCCAAATCCCCCCAGGAAGGCACTGGTGGATCCCAACCCCTCCAAAGGAGAGCTGATGGATCCCAGCACCTCCAAGAAGGAGTTGCAGGATCCCAAATCTACCCAGGAAGGCGCTGGTGGATCCCAGCCCATCCAGGAGAGAGCTGATGGATCCCAATCCCTCCAAGAAGGAGTTGCAGGATCCCAAATCCCCCCCAGGAAGGCACTGATGGATCCCAGCCCATCCAGGAGAGAGCTGATGGATCCCAGCACCTCCAAGAAGGAGTTGCAGGATCCCAAATCCCCCCAGGAGAGAGCTGATGGATCCCAACCCCTCCAAAGGAGAGCTGATGGATCCCAGCACCTCCAGGAGAGAGCTGATGGATCCCAACCCCTTCAAGAGAGAGCTGATAGATCCCAACTCCTCCAAGAAGGAGTTGCAGGATCCAAATCCGCCCAGGAAGGCACTGATGGATCCCAGCACCTCCAAGAAGGAGCTGCAGGATCCCAAATCCCCCCCAGGAAGGCGCTGGTGGATCCCAGCCCCCCCAGGCCGACACGGGGGGCTCCCAACCCAGGTCCCCGCTCCCCCCAGGGCCGTACCTGGTTGGGCACGGCGCGCTTCTTGTTGGCCTGCGTGCTCCGCTGCTGGGCGCTGCAAGGGGAGAAGCGGGGGGTTGAGGGCCGGCGGAGCACGGCGGGGCCGTGCACAACCCGGGGCTGTGCAAGCTGAGCGGGCACCAGGCGGGCGCTCGCATCCACGTGCAAGGAGGAGCACAGCGGGGCGGCTTTTGCACACGCAGACACACGCGCAGCCACGGGGACGTCAGCACAAACCACCACCGTGCGCCCCCTGCGCTCACGGAGGAGCAGCGCCCATTTGGGGGGGGTCTCCCATCACCCCACGGCACGAGACCCCTGCGATGCTGTGCTCACGGAGGAGCAGCGCCCATCTGGGGGGGGTCTCCCATCACCCCATGGCATGAGACCCCCCTGATCTGAGCTGGGGGGGGATGAGGGGGGTGAGGGGATGGGGACAGCGCAGCTCCGGGGCGGTGGAGCTCCTTCCCTGGCACTCAGCCCTACACCTGCGGTCCCAAAGCCTTCTTCCACCTCACCCCAACCTCCCTTCCAGCCCCACACTTCTCTCCATTCCCACCCCACACTTCCCTCCCCCCCCCTTCCTTTCCCCACCCCAACTTCCTCTTCCCACCCACCAAATTCCTCCCTTCCCCCCACACTTCCTATTCCACCCACCCCCTTCCCTTCCCCCCCCCTTCCACCCCCCCCTCCCCCCGCCCCCGGGTGGCCCGCACCCAATGCGGGAGGACAACCCCCTGGGGGGGCCCCAACCCCCCCCACCCCAACCTTCCTCCCCCCCAGAACCCCAAAAGCCTGGTCCTTGTCCCAGACCCAAACTGTGTCCTCGTCCCCACGACCCCATTCCTGTCCCCACAACCCCAAACACTGTATCCTTGTCCCCACGACCCCATTCCTGTCCCCACAACCCCAAAAGCTGTGTCCTTGTCCCCACGACCCCAAAAGCTGTGTCCTTGTCCCCACGACCCCATTCCTGTCCCCAGGACCCCAAAAGCTGTGTCTTTGTCCCCACGACCCCATTCCTGTCCCCACGACCCCAAAAGCTGTATCCTTGTCCCCAGGACCCCATTCCTGTCCCCAGAACCCCAAACACTGTATCCTTGTCCCCACGATCCCATTCCTGTCCCCATGACCCCAAAAGCTGTATCCTTGTCCCCACGACCCCATTCCTGTCCCCAGGACCCCATTCCTGTCCCCAGCTCACGCAGCAACAGCGGCCCGCCTGTCCTGTCCCCGCCCTGTCCCTGCCCAGCCCCCCCCCCTCCCCTCTGTCCCCAGCGCAAGCAGCCACCAGTTCTGGCCTTCCTTGGCCCCATCCCTGTCCCCAGGACCCCAAAAGCTGTGTCTCTGTCCCCAGGACCCCATTCCTGTCCCCAGCTCAAGCCACTGCCAGCCCAGCCCTGTCCCTGTCCCCAGCCCCCTCCCTCTGTCCCCAGGCTGCAGCAGCACGCAGTTCTGGCCCTGTCCTTGGCCCCGTTCCTGCCCCCAGGACCCCAAAAGCTCTGTCCTCATCCCCAGGACCCCATTCCTGTCCCCACAACCCCAAAAGCTGTGTCCTTGTCCCCAGGACTCCACTCCTGTCCCCAGGACCCCAAAAGCTGTGTCCTTGTCCCCAGGACCCCATTCCTGTCCCCAGGACCTCATCCCCGTCCCCAGCTCACAGCAGCATGCAGCCCCAGCCCCGTTCCTGCCCCCAGGACCCCAAAAGCTCTGTCCTCATCCCCAGGACCCCATTCCTGTCCCCAGAACCCCAAAAGCTGTGTCCTTGTCCCCACGACCCCATTCCTGTCCCCAGGACCTCATCCCTGTCCCCAGCTCACAGCAGCACGCAGCCCCAGCCCTGTCCCCAGGACCCCTGTCCCCGTCCCCAACTCCATTCTCTGCCCCCAGGCAACAACAGCAGGATGCAGTTCTGGCCCTGGCGCTGCCCCCAGGACCCCCGCCCTGCCCCCAGGCCCCAGCAGCATGCGGTTCTGCCCTGCCCTGCCAGCACGCTGCCCATACGCACCCGGCGCTCAGGTGCTGCTCACTGTAACAGCTTTGGGGTGGGAGAGGTTGGAGCCCCCGGACAGAGCGAGGACGGAGAGAAAGAGGAGAGGTTACAGCACAGGGGGGTGTGAGGAGATGAGAGAGAACAGGGAGAAATGGGGGGGGGGTCTGAGAAAAAGGGGGGTGTGAGGAGATGAGAGAAACAGGGAGAATGGGGGGGGTCCGAGGAAAAGGGGGTGTGAGGGAGATGAGAGAGAACAGGGAGAAATGGGGGGGGGGGTCGGGGGGGGGAAAAAGGGGGGAAAAGGGGAAAAGGGGGG